>PVJS01031020.1:0-23700 GCA_004027185.1 Glis glis | reverse complement strand
GACTGAATTAGTGGTTGCTCCGATCCTAAGACTCCAGCTCTTAGACCGTTCGACCAGCTACTGGTTCCTCTGACTCTCCACGTGCAGTCAGAACCTGGGACTACATTGCTGCAAACTGTAAGCCCATCTGATAAATCCCTTTTTTCAAATATACTCATTCTGTGTATTCTGTTAATCTAGAGAACCCTGTCCAATACAGCAAGTAAGTTTAGCCTCTTAATATCTCTGTGGTCTCTTCTCTCTCTCTCTCTCTCTCTCTCTCTCTCTCTCTCTTTGTATAGGAGATTGAACCCAGAGGCATTCTACCTCTGAGCTACACTTCCAGCTCTTTTTATGTATTTTTTGAAACAGGGTCTTGCTAAGTTCTGAGGCTGCCCTCAAACCTGCCATCCCCCTGTCTCAGCCTCCCCAAGTACTAGGATTACAAGACAAATCAGTAGCTGGGTATCCCATATTTCCATTCATGAGGGCTTGTTTAATTTCCCCTCAGGTTCATCCCGATCATTCCCTGAAATGCTCATTTCTATCTAGCTACCTAACAGCTGTTCTATCTCCTTAGCCTCCTGTCACTTGGGCCACTTCCTCAGCCATTGCTTATTTGCCTCAGCCCTGACAGTGTTGAGAAATACTCATTAGGCATTTCATAATATGTCTCTCGATTAGTATAGCTCTGAAGTTTTTTTCTCATGATTAGCCTGGGATTATGAGTTTGGGGGAGGAAGGCTGTGATAGGGCTCAGAAAATACCACCCTAAAACATGATGGTAGGAGGCCAGAATATGCTACCATAAAAGTAGGTCTTTTGGGCATAAGGATTACATTGAGCTGTTATTTGGAAAAACTGCACACACAGCAGACACTCTGAGAAGTCCTGCTTTGTAAGAGAAATTTACATCTATAAAGGAGATCTGCATTTGTAAAGATGTCTATCATTCTGTACCAGGAAGAGAAGGATGATTAAATCATTTGAGACTTGGAGAGCATTGATTTAAATCTGCATAACAAAACTGACACTTATTTTAGGGTTAACTGGACTTTTCCCACATCCTTCTAATATATATATATATATTATTGGTGCACTGTAATTATATATCATAGTGAGGTTCAAAGACATACAAACAAACATGCACACAGGTCTTGGTGTGAGTCCCTTCAGGTACCACTCCGCTACTCGTCCCTCCTTGTATACAACCTGGAGTACTGATACCTTCATAGACGGGCACAGCACCCTTCTCATTGAATCATATCAAAGGTACATGCTACAGACATGACTTGTCACTAATGATGATTAGCCTTGTTCACACCTGGAGTGTTTGCAGATTTCTCTGCTATAAACTTACCTCTTTTTTTGGGGGGGGGACTGGGGATTGAACCCAGGGGCATTCTACCTTCGAGCTACACCCCCAGCCCTATTTTTTGTTCTTTATTTTGAAACAGGGTCTCACTAAGTTGCGGAAGGCCTCACTAAGTAGCTGAGGCTGGCCGCGAACCTGGATCCTCCAGCCTCAGCCTCCCAAGTACTGGGATTACAAGCGTGCATCACCATGCCCGGCTAACTTACTTCTTTTTTCCACATTCCATACTATATTTCTTGGGAGCAAGTCACACAGTTTGACCCACATTTAAGGGCAGTTGTGCTCCACATCCTTGAGGAATGAGAATCTATGTAAATTTGGATTTTATCTGTATGAAAGATTAATCTGCTGTCTCCATTCAATTATTTATTTGTATCAATCTAAATTCATGGACAAGTGTTTTATACTTTGGGTTATAACCCAAGACCACATTACTTTTTTTTTTGCTAAGAAGTTTTAGCTTAGCCATTGGAAGCTCTTTCAGTTAGCTCCTGTGTCCTGTAATGTTGCTTTTTATGCTCTTTCCTACTTTCTGGTGTTACAAGATGTTCCAGGCTCATCTGGGGTATTCCGTGTCTTGGTTCTTGAATCAGCCATTTGTCTGATTAGTCCTGTTTACTTTTTTTAGAGAATGGTATTAGAAACCAAGTCCTGAGTACTGGCAACTATGTCATGTTATAGACAATATAACTGAAGCTCAGAGAAGTAAAGGGATTTGCTCAATGTTCACATATCTAGTAGCAAAGCTACTGCTGGCATATGAGCATCTTGATACCTGGGTCTCTAATCTTTCCATTAAAGCACTCTGCCTTTCCTGTCACAATCTAGGGATTGCAGCCTTCCAGGATATATAAATGAAAAAATATGCCCTTTGCTCCTAGAGTGTCCTGCAGTTTCACGCATTTGTATTTATGCAGGATTTTGAAGCCTTGCTATGAACAAGATGAAAGTGAGAGAAATACAGTTATCTTCATAATAACAAAGGAAGCAATGAAGGGTCATTTCTTCAAGCAGGGCAAGGTTTAGGTTGTATAAAAATATCAGTTGTGTCCTTTTCTGCTCAGAAAATCTGCTGTGTAATTTGTTTGTGTACAGGGCTATCACTTCCAAGGTCTTTATCTGTTTGTCACATTCCTTTTAGATGTGTATCTTTAAAGCCATATATAAACCCAGAGCATGGATACCTAAGTGCACATTTATAAAGGTAAAAAATGACTCATAGTTGGAAATGGGGAAACTATTGTAAAATAATAAAGCATAATGTGTATATTGTTCCTTTTTGGGGAGACATATAGCACGTTTTCCTATGGTCTTGGAGAAGTGAATGATTCATTGATAAACTAGTACATAAAACATTATCAAAACCTGAAAATTTTTTTGTCAAATTCAGATTTCAAACATAATATACAAATCCCCTTAGTGTACATATCATATAGCCCAGTTTTGTGTTTTATAAGTCCGTTGCTCATTTTAACATTAGTGCATTAGGTTTGTTTCCTTTTAATCTATACATGGCAGGCTCCTGGGAGATTCCATGCATTTGATGTGTAGCTATTGAGTAATACTTATTAGTGCTGTTAGTTAAGACTGTCCCAGCCCTTATGGGTGATACAAAGTTGAGTAAGTTCTAGTTCTTTTTTTTTTTTTTTTTGCGGTACCGGGGATTGAACCCAGGGGCGTTCTACTTCCGCGCTACACCCCTGGCCCTATTTTTTTTTATGCTTTATTTTGAAACCGGGTCTCACGAAGTTGCGGAGGGCCTCACTAGGTAGAGAGAGAGAGAGAGAGAGAGAGAGAGAAAGAGAGAGAGAGAGAGAGAGAGAGCTGAGGCTGGCCGCGAACCCCCGATCCTCCAGTCTCCACCTCCTGAACTACTGGGATTACAAGCGTGCACCACCACGCCCAGCTAAGTTCTAGTTCTTATTAATAAAATAGTGCCCTAAAATATATTTTACTGTTGACCTCTATAGCTCTGAGAACAATGTAGCATACACAGTAAACATTAAGCAAGTAATCATTGTTTAAGAGATTAATAGTCCACACAATAATGGGTTTTTGCTCTTTCCACTGGTAATTGTTTAAGGTATTTGCATTGAAATTTGTTCGAATTCCAAACTGTCAGGCCTTTTTCTTCTTTTTGCTATTTTTGAATTTGATTTTAGATCAATAATTTTATATGGGATTACAATTAATGCCACTACAGAATGTGTCTACCAATTACTAGTACCATAGCAATCAATCAACTGCCATCTAGCACCAGATGTTGAACAGGGAAAGCCTCTCTTTCAGTATAGGAATCATCACATTTCTACATACATTATAGTGGCTCATCGATATTCATCTCTATGTGCAAGTTATTGGAACACTATCTGAAATAAAATAGAGTTATAACTAGGACTTTTAATAATGGGTCATTTTTTATTGGTTTGTACTAAATAAAGCTAATTGATGTCAAGGGCAATGCCTTCAAAGGAATTTTAAGTCTCCCCAATACACATATTTCTCTTTTTGTTCCTGATTCCTATAACTTGAACACATTTCTATCTTTTCAAAGGTAAATTAGCTCCAGTCCCAAATGGACAAGGATCATTGTTGCTTTTATAACCCTTTCTAGTCTGTCTACAACGTTTATAATGAGGGATCAAATTTGGAAAGAAGCAGATGTTCATTAAGACACTGAAGGAACTTTCCCAGTGATCCACATAAACCTTCAACCACGTATCTGAAAATGCCAGTGGAACTAATGTGAGCATGCTGGTTGGTGGTATTGTGTAAAGAACACTACATCTTCCTATTGGTCTCTTGAGTTCTCCACTTTATGACCTCAGAGGAAAAGAAAGTTTCTTGGAGGTAATTTCTCGGTGGGAACAACAACAAAAAAATAGACCTATTAATGATGGACCATTCTTAACTTTATTCTTGAAGTTTAGAAAATTTGAAAACTTTCTTCATTCTTATCTCATAATTTTTGAAGTCCAAATAAATTTCTTTGATTTTAGTTTAATTTCTTTATGAAGTACAAGTGAGTCCTTATTTCCTATTCATTTCAAGAACCTCTCTGGTAGAACTGATCCAAAAGAACAGAATATGATTTCCCAGACTTATCAAATTGAAATGAACCTATTTTGAGAAAAGGGAAAGGCATTTGTGAAACGAAACTAAAAGTCAATCCCCACATTCTAAATCCTAGTGAACGCTCAACACACTAAAGGCTAAGCTCTGGTCTTTGCTTTGGCATATTACCATTCTCTGAACTGACATTTGGGCTATCTTCACTGATCTGCAAAGATTTCATTTACCTCTTTGAGGATTAGGTGTAAGTCTTCCCATCTAAAGAAGGAGCAGGATATTAACATATCCTGTGGTTGCTTGCTTTCCTTTTTGTTAATGATGTGATCTGAAAACAATAACAATTCATGGTTAAGGCTCAGATAGTATTCATATTCTGAATCGAATGCTCGGCTCTGGAGAATTTTGTACATCACCCATATTCTCATGGTGCTAAGAGAAAGATGTGCACCAAAATTTTATCTCCTCAGAGCATAGAAAACAAAATTGGATTTTTACAACATATGAGTGCAGTCCCCATAGGGACTAAAGGAAGGTTGATCTGCAGAAGTAGAACTAAGCTTTGGGAAAGAATGTTGGGTAATTAAGTTGTTCAGAGAGAATTCGGGGCATAGCAACTAGGCCAATGCCTGGGCAATCATAGTTTGACACAGGGCTCTACTCTTCTCCCTAGGACTACAGTCCAGTTCTACAAAGCTTCTATTTCATGGCCTATTTGTTCAGGGTCAAGCTTTTAGTTGAATATCAATTAAAACAGAGATTGGCCAACTATGACCTGTGGGACAAATCTGGCTCATTAACTGCCTTTGCAAATAAAGTTTTATTGGAATACAGCCACACACATTTAGTTACAAATTGTGGAGAACACAATTGCCAGAGGCAGGTTAACATTTGCCTTGGAAAAATCTAAGGGTTGTGGAAAGCCATGACCAGCATTTAGAACTCGCTGAAAGCAGCCTGTTCTACCAAGGTAAACGTTCCTGTCTTTCTTGCTGGCTCAAATTCCCGAATATTCTGCTTGTTAACCATTGTCACAAGGATCTTCTGCACATCCTCAGTGGTTTACTTGTTAACCGTTATCTTGAGGACTTTCTGCACGTATGCAGCAGTGTCCAAACATAAATTTCCTGCTTAGAATGAGAATAAAAGATGTGGGCAAGCATCCAGTGAGGCCTTCACCTATGAGTGCAGTCCTCTTGCCTGCCTCTTTCAGTCTGCTCGCCGTGTCTAAGTCATTCTTTTCCTCTCAGGTGTGCTGAATATTAACGACAACACATTATCTATGCCCGCTTGGGGCTACAGTGAAAGAACTGAGTAGTTACAACAGAGACCACAAAGCCCACATTATTTCCTGTCTGACCCGTTACAATTTTTTTCCTACCTTGAATTGGAAGATCAACTGATAACTTTGGTTTTGGAAACATTGAGGTGTTTTCTGACTCAAAAAGCCAATACTGATCATATATATCACTTATATTTCTTCAATGAGTAAAATAGCATTTCAAGCTCCACACCATTTTCCCACTTTCACTCTGAAAAGATAACTATGTGCAGCATGTTAGGGAAGAAAATAGCCCAGCAGGAAGGAAACTTGGAATAGTTCATCTGACTCCATTACTTTTCACCACATGAGTGACTTGAGAAGTCTGAGGCTATTGTGGGTGACAGCATTCCATGTTTCTTTACAGCTCATCATTACTGGTGTTGCAAGAAGGCACAGACTCCTTCACTGCAGGGTTGGTTTCTTTTATATGCATGTGCATATACACACACAACGATGACCTGCATGGACCCTGACCCACTCAGGTGCTGACCACCAGCTGGCATAAATGACAGATGATGCTAACTTTCAACAGATGTCTTTCTGACCCCAACGATAATGGAAATGACAAATAATAACTTTGTAATTACCTTAACTTCAACCAAAGCAGAAGCTGAGAAATAACCAGATGAGAACTACAGGGAACATGTGGGACTGACTTCTCCATTAAGCATGTTTAAGTGTCCCCCGTGCTGTGCAGCTCAGGAACTGAGCCAAGAGAGCAGGGAAGGCAGCAGAACATGCACTCAACCATAAATCTTCTTGGCCCCATGATAAACAAACAAGATTTCAGCATCTGCATGCACAGCTGATGAGAAACGGAGAAATGAAGATTAAGCAGGAACTAGGGCACTGTTGGAGCTGGAACTTGCAGTTTTGCAGTGCCCTGGATCGTAGGGAAGTCCTCTAATTCAAAATATTTTTTAAATGCTTGCCTTTTATTTTCTTCTGTTTGCCAGGCCTGGCCAATAAGAAGAATTCATTGGAAAGACAAATACGATTTGGGCTGATGACAGTTTGCTTTTTGTCAATACCCTCACTTTGGGAAGTGGTTAGAAGACGATTGTGATATGCAGCCCACCATTTCTTTTCTTTTTTTTTTTTGCGGTACTGGGGATGGAACCCAGGGGCATTCTACCTCCGAGCTACACCCCCAGCCCTATTTTTTTATTCTTTATTTTGAAACAGGGTCTCACTAAGTCGAGGAGTCCTCACTAAGTAGCTGAGGCTGGCAATGAACTCGGATCCTCCGGTCTCAGCCTCCAAAGTACTGGGATTACAAGCATGCGCCACTACGCCCGGCTGCAGCCCACCATTTCTAACCTTGACCAATTATAGCATGGTTGCCTGCCTGGGCTCCATGCTCTGAGGAGAAGACTTTTTTGAGCATGGTAAGGCTTTATTTTCAGAAGTCTGGAACTTGTTTGAACTAAGTCTTTGAACAATCGTCCAAGTGTGATTTTTTTTTTAGTTAAACTAAAACTCCTGACTGTTTATTCCTAGATGGAGATCAACTCCTAGATGGTAGAAACAATTCTTAGTTGTGATGGTGAATTTTGTGTGTCAAACTGACTGGGCAATGGAGTGTCCAGATAATTGATCAAATAAGTACATTTTTTAGGCATAGATTTCCAGTGCTAGTGATACTGCCCCCCTGGGAGCATTAGTAGCCACCAGTACAATTGGCGGGCATTGAATAAAAATTAGGGGGTGGTAGAAGTGCCCAGGGGGTGCTGGTTAATATTTTTTCTGAAAAGGGGGTGGTAAGCCAATGTGTCTGGGAATCTATATTTAGAGGCTTTTGTTTTGTTTTTTGAACCCAGCAGCTTCTACCTCTGAGCTACAACACCAGCCCTGTACCTTCCTTTCACTGATACTAGTTCACCTCCTCACAGCTATACCAGAATGAACTATAGGGGTGCCATTACCAAGTTCCCCTTTGCTGGCTAAACATCTTTATTGAAGTAACTATTCCTCAATAACATGGTTTTGAGTTCTTCCACTCTCAGTCACTCTTTTCTAAGTGTCTACTAGTCTATATGCATCACACATAAAGTGTGGTGCACAACCTTCTCTAGCTGCAGAGTACACAACCTCCTAAATTCTAGTGCTATATAACTGCTAACCTTGAAGCACATGTTGACATTAGCTTTCTTATGATAATATTCATTTTTCTTTTTACCCACATTAAACTAAATACTTCTGCCAAACTAAATGCTTCTGCTGAACTACATCTTATTCTTTGTGCAGTAAGATCATTTTTGTTGGTGCATTATAAGTATACATCATAATGAAGTTTAGAATGATAGAAACATGCATGCACGCAGCACCTGGTGTGTTTCCCTCCAGATCCCACCAACTCCCTCCTCTTCCCTATACATACTATTGAAATTGGTATTGATAACTTCATATATGAACATGGCATTATTTGAAATGTTCCATTCACTAAGTATCCCCTTTCACCTCCTCACCTCCCTCCCCACGTCCTTTTCCACTGTTCTACTAGTATCTTCCCTCATTTATCCAAAGTGCCCTTTGCATTCCAATTTCATTTTTTTAAGTACTTTTATTGATGCATTATAGTCTCTCATCCTAATGTAGTTCAGATAGTGGCATACATGTACACAGCAGTTGACATGCACTCCCAGCTCCCCTCCTTCCCCCTACATGATATTGAGATTGGCATTGGTATTCTCACATATGTACATAATGTCAGTGGAAGTGATTCCTTCATTAATTCTCTCTCTCCCCCTCCCTTTCCCCTAGACCACCTCCCTGTCTCCACTGGAGTTTCTCCTCTATTATCTGAAGTCCCTCTGGTATCCTTATTACTCCCTAGCTTCCGCATATGAGAGAAAACACATGATCTTTCACTTTCTGCTAATCTCACTTAGCATAATGTTCTCTAGGTCCATCCATTTTCCTGCAAATGACATAATTTGTTCTTCTTTATTGCTGAGTAGAATTCTATTGTGTGTATATCCCATAATATTGTAGTCTATTCATCTGTTCATGGACACATAGGTCAGTTCCATAATTTGGTTATTGTGAATTGTGCTGCTATAACATGGATATGCATGTGTTATTATAATATTGTGATTTCAGTCCCTTTGGAAAGATACCCAGGAGTGGTATAGCTGGATCATATGGTGGATTCATTCCCAGCTTCCTGAAGAATCTCCATAACAGCTGCACTAATTTGCAATCCCACTAACAGTGTATAAGAGTTCCCATTTCCCTACATCCTTTGCAGCATTTATCGTTTTTTGACTTCTTGATGACTGCCATTCTAACTGGGGTCAGATGGAATCCCAGTGTAGCTTTGATTTGCAGCTCCCTGGTTTCCAATGATGTTGAACACTTTTTTTCATATATTTATTGGCCATTTTTATTTTTTCTTTTGTGAAGTGTCTATTTTATTCAATTGACCATTTCTTGATTGGGTTATTTGTTTTTTTTAGTGTTAAGTCTTTTAAGTACTTTGTGTATTTTAGATATTAGTCCTCTATCAGAGGAGTTTCCTTCCCAATTTCTCTCTAGCTTCCACATATGAGTGAAAACATATGTCCTTTCACTTTGGATCTTTCCAAAGGAATTGAAGCAATGTGATATTATAGTGATACATGCATACCCATGTTTATAGCAGCACAATTCGCAATAGCCAAACTATGGAACCAGTCTAGGTGTCTGTCAACAGATGAATGGATTATAAAACTGTTATATATATATACACAATGGAATTTTACTAAGCCATAAAGATTTTTTTAAGTACAGAAACATTTTCTTAATCCACAATCCACAGTTCCAAGTATTACCAATAAGCTGTTTTCCCTTGGATCTATAATTTTTTATTCCAGGCTCCAGCAATCATCTGGCCACATATTGGGATATTCACAGACACCTAACTAGAGTAAGCTCCATGAGGGCAGCAATTTCTGTTTTATTCACTGCTGTATGCACAGCACTTAAATGTAGTCTTTAGCAAGTTGTCTACAATTATTTTTGAATAAATAAATAAATCTGGAAGGAAACATGTCCAAATACAGTCCCATTACTTATTCCTCTTACAACATACCCTCAAAAGAGTGGTAGCGCCATCTATGCAGTTACTGAAGCCAATGACTTGAGAGTCCTTTTACTTCATCTCAACCCCATCTCACATGTCCAGTCAGATCTCAAGGAACACTGATGTGATGGATTCCTTTTTATCTTTCTTACCATCATTGCCTTAGTATAGGTCCTTGTCTTTCCCTCTACTGATGTTTCTCAATAGCCACCTAAGTAAATTACTGTTCCATTCTAACCACCTCTTTGTGATTTTTCCATTCTTCACACTGCTTTCAAAGCTATCTTTCTGGAATGCACATCTGATCAAATTGTTTTACTGCTGACAATTCTTCAGTGACTTCCCATGATGATCACTATAAAATCCAAATTCCTCAGCAAGGCATTCATTACTTCGAGTCCCTTAATGATCTGACCCATTCCTACCTTTCCAGCTTCATTTTGATTCTCTTTCTCACCAGATACCTTAGTCTTCCACTGGGATGTGTGTGCCCCACTCTCCCCTCTGGTCTCTGCATGCCTTATTGCCTTTCTTTCTTCTCTTTGTGTATATAGCTAATTGCAGCTCACTAAACCACGCAGGAGTCAGTAGGTGATCATCCCCAGGCTGGAAAAGACAACCTCATCTGCACTCACAGAGCGTCTGTGCCTACCTGTATTGTAGGTGATCAAAATAAAGTGTGATAAGGACACTCTTTCACACTTGATTCTAAAACTGTGTGAATTTATATCCTAAATATACAGCCCTGGGTTCAAGGCACATCAAGCCCTCAGTTGAATGAATTACATTCTATCTGCCAGGCTGCAAAATGTGGGAGAGGAAAAGTAGGAAGAGGGAGAGAGGTATCCTAAGACAACTGACCCACCTGAGCAAAGGCACAGTGGCAGGAGAATGCCGCCAGTGTCTGAGAGAGTCTGAGCCAGGTGAATGGAGTTCAGAGAAGGAAGGGACAGCCAAAGGCTAGAAAAAAGGCTTTCCTTTACAAAGAAAATTTCTGAAGTCGTGGGTTGCCATCTGGCCTTCCTGCCAACCTAGTGTTCCACTTCTGGTCTTCCAGGAGCAGAATAAATTATGTGCACCACACTGACTTTCCTCTGTGTCCCACATCTCACATTTTGCACTGTCTCCTCTTCATCAGCAATAATGGCTAAAGCTGCTGAGTTCAGCAAGTATTATCTTGTTAGCAAGGTTTTCCCTTCAGCACAGCCTCTTTGCAACACAATCCCTGTAATGCTGACTGTTAAAATGGCCTGATGTCCAGATGTAGATTCAACATCTGAGTCAGAAGCTCTGAAATCTGTGCCTTCATTGTGAAAACATATTGGCAGATGTGATAATTATTTATATGTAGCACAGTTATTTGGATATTGCATAGCCAGCCCTGACTAAAAATAACTTTTATGGAGTACTTTCAATATACAAGATAGTTTTCCAAGATCTCTACATGTATTACCTCAATAATTTCTGAGGTACATGCCATTATTTCCCCTGTTTTGCAAATAAGGTCATTGAAGCACAGAGAGGTTAAGAAAACTCTTTAAAGTCACATAGCTAACAAGGGTTGGAGTCAGGATTTTTTAGATGTAGCTCCAAAATTCATGAACTTACACATTATCCTATTGTGCCTTTTTAAGATGGCAAAAATTACAGGCCCTAAAAAGAATAGGGCAATTCTAATATTTACTTTGCTATAAAATGAGAATATGACTAAGTTAGAACCCCACAAAACTTAGTTTCTTTCTGTATACAATGAGAGAATTTGTGTAGAATAGCAGACTTCAAACATTTTACTTCCATAGACCCTTAAAATAATTTTTGAAAAATCGTGTATCCCATTGATACATTTTAAGAGAAGATCTATATTTTCAATAAAATGTTTAAATATTTGCCAAGAAAATGTACTTTCTGGTACTTTGTAAATATACTTTTTTAAAATAGAACTGGTTTTATCACATTTTAGTATACTTTAGCTCTGTTTTGGTTACTATATAACTTTTTCCATCCTTAACTTTCAATAGAGCATATAATCATCTCTTGCTTTTAAAATATAGTCTGATGATCTGAGTCTTTTGATTCCAATCTTTACTGCATTCATATTTAATATAATTATTAATATGTTGGATTTAGGACTCATTTTGCTATTTGTTTTCTACAAGTCTAGTGCATTTTTTGTTGTTGCAGTTCCACTATTTTTCCTTTAGTGCTTTTTGTGCTAAATCAATACTTTTTACTAAATCATTTTAATCACTCTGTTGAGATTTAGATATTATTCTGATTTAATTTTCCGTGTGGTTTGCACAAAGGATTACAACATGCATCTTGAATTTATCACAGTCTACTTCAGATTAATACTGACCTAATCCTAGTAAAATATAGCTCCATTTCCCCTTCATTTGTACTATTATTATCATATATGCTATATGTATATTGCTATAAACATAGTGTTATGGTCACTGCTTTAAATAGTCTTATGGGTATTTTTAAGAAATTAACAGAAAATTTTAAACACATACACTTTTATATATATATATATATGTGTGTGTATATATGAGTGTTTATGTGTGTATACATATATACATATATAAGTATATATACATATATATAAGTATACATATATACATATACATATATAAGTATATATACATATGTAAGTATATATTTTATACACATACATATGTGTGTGTATATGTATGTATATATATGGAGAGAAAGAGAAAGAGAGAAACTCAGGGAAAAATTTATACTTACCCACACATTTGTCATTTCCCTGCTCTTCCTTCTTGTGTATGTGAGTAAACATCTGGTGTTATTTTCTTTCAGTCTAGAGGAGTATATAGGACAGGTGTGCTAGCAAGAAAATTCCCTTTTTCTGGAAATGCCTTTATTTTGCCTTATTTTTGAAGCATCGTTTTGCTGGAAAAAGAATCTTGAATTGATAGTTCATGAACTCCTGTAATCTACTAAGTGTAAGGCAATAGATATTGGAGCAGCATCCCCTGAAGGAGTGTAGTCTGTGGAAATTCAATCACTACGAAATATCCATGATCTAGAATAATTGAGAAATGCTAGTTTCTTTACATTAGGCATTTCCGGAGTCATCAAAAGCTAATATGTGTCTTGACTTGAAGAAGGTAGAGCTTGCAGTTTCCAGAATTTTTGTGACTATAGGAAACTTTTTCTGATGAGCATATCACTTTACTGATGTTCTACAAGCAGCATGTTAAAAAATATGAATCTAGTATGGCTAGGTAAACTGAGGCACAGAAAGGACCAGAGTGTAGACGTCTGTGTGAAGCAATGGCACCATGAGAAGAAGAGCAGTAAGATTACACTTCCATTCTGCTACTCCTGTCCCACAGTAAGAATCAAATTATTGGAGAAAGAATCCAATCCTTTTAGTGAGGGTTATGACATTTATGGATAGTTAGGAAATATGCTGTGATTTATTTATTGTTGGGTGTTTTGTTGTTGCTGTTAACTATTGCTCTGCATTTAACTACACAGCTTGATCAGTGATTTGGAACTTTATCTTCACCCTAATACATCCATATGTTTATTTTAGTTCACACAGAATAAATATATATATATATATATATATATATATATATATATATATATATATTCTGCAACTTAAACATCCCTATTTTATAATTGCATTTTGATTGCTGAGGCATTATCAGGGCATCCTGAAAAGCTCAACTAATGCAAACCTAATTCTTCTTTAATACCAACCCCAGGAAGAGTTTAACATGAAAACAGTAAGATTTATTTTTGAGTCTGAAGATTGTTTTAAACACTTGGTAGCTAGATTTTCTGCACTATGTATAAAGAACAAAACAGAAAATCACCAAATTCTAATATTGCTTCCTTCATGAAGGGGGAGGGAATGGCATAGAGATCAGAGTGGGCAACTATGTAGTCTGGAAGGTGACTACAGGGAATCCAAGTGAGCAGAGCAAACAGATGCATCATAACACAAAGTACATATAACCCCTCAGATATATGAGAATTGGACCATGTCTCTTAGAGGATTACAATTGTTACTTATTGAGCCCTGTATATACATACATACATATATATATATATATATATATATATATATATATATATATGTCACCTCATCCACATGATAATCTAATAAGGTACATAATATTAACTATCCACATTGTAAGAATCAGGAAACTAAGCTAGAAAGATTAAATGAATGACTAAGATTCACTCCAAGGTCTGGTCTGGCTTTGCATCTATGATTTACCTTGTGGATAACCACTGACAAAGATTACTTCCTTGCCCAAACATTAGCCAGGTTCCCTTCTACCCTATCCTCCAAAAGACCAATCTGTGTACTTCCTTGTTGAGTCCAGTTTTAGCAAGAATACTAAGTCCCTTCAGCAAGCATTCCCCTGTTTTGATATCTGATATGTGGTCAAATTCCTCATTCCTCATACCTTATACCTAATCACCCTGGACTTGCCTTCTGCAGGAATCCCACACACTTTATGTCTGCTCTTAGCACTTTTTTATTCAACCACTCCACCCCCAACTTGCCATGGTTATAAATCCCTACTTATTCTGCTTGTATTTGGAATTGAGCCCAGTTCTGTACTGAAATCTGTCTTCCCCTACTGTAATAGCTTTTTAATAAAATCTATCTTAACTGATTTAACTTCTGTCTGGCTCTGGTTTCCTCTAACACATTTAGAAGGGGTTAAAGGCCCAAAGTATGCCCCCTTCACAGATGCATCAGCAAGATTTGGGGACTTAATAGAAATTGTAGAGGGTTGGGCATCACCAAGAGGTGGTGAATCATAACTCTGGGAGCAGGGCCCAGTGATATGTTTTAATGAGTCCTCTAGGTGATTCTGACTTGTTTTTTCTAAATATAACAATCTCTCACATTTTCATTGTCAAGCTGCAAAGTACATTATGGCATACACCTTAAGTCTTGTTGATAAAAATGCAATGCAAATTTTGTGTTACTTTTTGTCTTGTTTCTCATATAGGCAAGTGTTCCCAGTACCACTGCCTTGTATGGGCCCCTGACTCTGCTGCCCTTGGAAAAGCCAAGCCACCTCCATCCAAGTCTTCTGAGCTTCAGTGTCCTCATGTATCCACCCAGCTTATCATCAGAATTTGCCATATCCAGCAGTCTCTGGCACATAGCAGATAATTCATGTTAATTAATTTATTTATTACACTGCTAGATGAGGTCTTCACAGGATAAAGCTAGTATGCATATTGTGTGATAAATGGTAAGTGATATGTTAATTGCTGGATATATGAACATATATATGAGGTGTGTGTGTGTGTGTGTGTGTGTGTGTGTGTGTGTGTGTGAGTGAGTTGTTACTGGGCATTGAACTGTACCTCTGATCGATACCACCAGCTCTATTTTATTATATTTTTTTTAATTTTGAGACATGATCTTGCTAAGTTTCTGAGTGTCTCGCTAAGTTGCTGAGGCTGGCCTTGAACCTACAATCCTCCTCTCTCAGCCTCCCAAGAACTGGGATTGCAGGTGTGTACCACTTTGCCCAACTTCTAATGCAAATTTTAAATTATTATTCTAGATACTCTTTTGAAAGTGTATCCTTAATTCTTGATAATGATCTGATTGATGTGGGTATCATAAGGGTCTATCAGGGACAGGCATTGCCATATTACAATAAAGTATACATGACATATGTGGTCATTAGCCTCCAAAGGTGGAGCTCCTCAATGAACCATGCTTCACAGTAATTATCTTGTGTAGTAACACTGTGTTCATTTCAAGACTAAGTCATAAGACACCATAATAGTTTCTACATTGGTCTCTTGGAATGTGTTCAGGGGAGAGCCAGTCATCAAGTGAAATGTCTGTCTCAAGATCTCCATGCTGTAAGGAAATCCCAAATAGCCTGCCACATGGAGAAGCTATATGGACAGAGAGAGATGCCCAGCCAACCCCAGCTGTTCAGGTATTCCATGTGAGCGCCAGATATGTGAGTTAGTAAGTTATCATGGACTTCCTGCTCAGCTAAACCTTCAGATGACACTAGCTCCATATGCCATCATCATCAAGTTGACTAAATACAACATGAATGGAGTTCAAGGAGCAGGGTGAGATCTATGTATAATTCATATGCTTTTGCTAGCTTTAGTAGCACATTAGTGTTGCCTAAATGTGAACGGTAAGTGCTCTTATTGTAAACAGAAAGTCTAAATTTGCATGGCAGTGTTGCATATTGCATATTTCAGTCAAGTTAGAAATTTCATTTACAACACAGGGAATATTTCTGTGGGTGTCCATGAAAGAGAAAAAAAAGGATAAAATTTTTATCCTGTTTAAAATTTTATAACAGGAGTTACACTGTACATTAAGTAGATCAGTTCCTAGTACAGTCCAAGCAAAGTCACAAAATGTTGACTTGTGCTGCTTACATAAAGCTGCGAAGACTTGTAGATCCTAGTTCTCACGACAACTTGTTCAGAGAGCCAGGTAAAAACACAGTTACACTGGGGCTTTCCCAGTGACACTTGGTAAACCCATTCAATTAGCATAATAAGCATAAATCTGCCAAATTCCTGATCCTGTAAAATCACTCTTTATACTAAAATTTTCTCTCTCTTTCTTCCACACCTCCATCCTTCTTCAATGGGCGAAATGCATACATTTACATATCGCTTACCATTTATCACACAATATTCTAGCTATAGCACACAATATGCTAGCTTTATCTGTGCTAAATAATAACCTATTTATCAGCAAATGACATTTCTTAATTCCCTTTATATGCCCACAGTACCTAGCTTCATATATAAGAAATTCTTCAATAAATGTTTATCAATGAACAAATGGGACAAATGCATGGTGTGCTTGAAAGATTCTGCATTTTGTTACCCAGATCCAGATAGTCATAGCATTGCTGATAGACTGTAATTGCTCCATCCTTAATCTCTGATTTGTGTGTTGAGCTCTACACTTTATTGTCATATTCCATTCAATCCATGCAGTGGGCTGGATTCTTTGGAGATTTACGGAAGAAAAAGTAGTTATCTTTTTCTTATTCACCACAAGGTCCATAGCTAAAACCCCTGTAACAAAAGATAGATTAACAAGAGAAAAGCATGACACATTTATTTAACCAAAGTTTTGTGTGACATGGAAGCCTTCAGGAGTGAAGACCCAAAGACCCAGAAAAAAGTATACACGTTTAGGTTTAGGTTTGTTGAAGAATGGACAGTCATGCAGAAGTATGATTGGACAAAGAGAATATCATCTAATGATAATGAACTGGTAGGAAGTTGGCAAGGCCTGTTTTATC
This sequence comes from Glis glis, assembly GCA_004027185.1. Lineage (NCBI taxonomy): Eukaryota > Metazoa > Chordata > Mammalia > Rodentia > Gliridae > Glis > Glis glis. Next base: position 6,586 of record PVJS01031020.1, on the reverse strand, counting down.
AGCTTTGTCTTGGCAGCTCTGTGTTTTCATTCCTTCCTTCTGGGTATAGACTCTGCCACCTGAGGGTCTTATGACCTACTTTCAGGGGAGGTAGGCCAGAAAATTTATTTATGTCCATCTCTCACACAGGAATTTGTGACAAATCAAAAGTTGACCTCCATGATGCCATATCTTGGGGTAGTGTGTCCTGCACCCTACCAGGGACAACCACCAATTTTAATTCTGTAATAGAACTCTAGTCACTGCCAGACTTAATTACTCGGAGTTAAGTTCACCCTTTGGCTTGACTTATGTAATAGGCATTCATAATGCCTCAGTGTTTTACCCATGGCATCATCCTCCCTTAGAGGAAAAATTGGGGAAAAACTTTGACAAAGTCATGTGCAAGAATTGTTATAATGGTTATGATGTTACTGAAAAAAATTAATTCAGCATTCTCTCATTTCCACACAACCCCAGGAAAGTCGTATATCCATGGGATTGCTTCATACATGTTTTTGCATTTTTCAAATCAGTAAGACTTAATTCCTTCCCAGAAAAGATGATGAGGCTGTTAGAGGTGTGACATGGCAGAAAAACACTACCATTTCAGTTCCTTACTTGTCAACTTTGTTAGCTGTGGAAGTGCCTCTCTTTCTGTTAAAGGTTATGCTGCATCCTAGATTCAACAGGCACTTGAGATATGATGAAAATGAGTCAGCTAATGTGGTGGCCTGTGTTCTTCTATACAGTACATTTGCCCTTCTTGTTTCATCTGAGTCAGATAAACAGCCTGCAGTCCACCTGCCTCTGATGCTACTGACTCATGAGTGCCTTTCTCCATCCTCAAATCAGACAAGATCTCTCCCTCCACTACCTCCATTACCTCTGGCATTTATTACATTCTGCCTTAGATTCTATTTATGTACCTCTGTCCTCACTGTTTAAAAACTGCTCTCTGAGGGCAGGGATCACAGCTGGGTGATCTTTGTAATATCCTTACATTTTAATATTCAATGGGTTTTTGTGCTAGTCATTACACAATGCCTTTTCATGCATTATCTCAATCCTCAACACACCACAGCGGCCTGACCATTGTAAAGCTTCTGGGACTTTCAAGTGCAGGGAAGAGTGTCTCTTTGCCAAGAGGTTACTCTGGAATCCCATTCTGCCTTAGGGTACCACACGCTGAAGTGCAGGAGAATCCCCCCCAGGAGCCCTCAGTAATGACTACTTGGAGTCGGTGTATAAATGTCCCAGCCACCGTTTCTCCTCTATTGGGATAACTCTGAGGTTGGTGCTCTGCATTGGCTCCCAGAGTTCCCTAGCTCATTAGTCCCAAATTTGAGTGTGCATCAGAAACATCTAGAGGGCTTGTTTGACCAGATTTCTTGGCCCATATACAGGGTTTCTGATTCAGTCTGTCTGGAGTGGGGCCTGAGAAAGCCCCAGTGAAGCCAATGCTGGTCAACCTCGAACCATGCTTTGAGAATGTCTTTGTTCTTGGTATCCCAATGCTAACAGAGTCCTTGTAAGTTGCTGAAGATCTTACTAAGTTCCTGAGGTTGGCCTTGAACCTATGTTCCTCCTGTCTAATCTCCTAAGTACTGGGACTACAGGCATTTAGCACTGGGCACAGTGCTATAGGGATAGACAGCCTATCGCTCATTGCTGTCTTCCTTTCCCTCACTCATCTACTCCCTTACCAATGTTTTCTAGGATGTTCTCACAAGTAAATTATTTGTATTCAATCCTCACTTTGGGACCTGCTTCCTGAGAAAGATAAAATAAAACAACCTCTACCTATTTTTGCCAAGTTAAAATGAGAACCACATTGCTTAGTGAGATTAGGCTGCTTGTCCCAGATCACACAGCTAGACAAGTGAAATCGTTAATTACCAAGTGATGCTCCTTGGCATAATGCTTCCTCCATAGAAAGGACTCCACAAATGTTAGTAGAGTTAAAAGCAAAGTGTCCATCAAGCATCTCTCAAGTACTGGAAACGGAATCTGCTTTCTCTGGAAATCTTGAAGATTTCACGATAAGTACTTCATGTTTGAGAATACAGCCATGCATCTGAAGAGGTGACCAGATTTGTTTAAGCAAGTCTCCTGGCATCTGGACAGTAGGACTTGCTTGGCTCTGCATTGACACAACTGTCTGCCAGTAAAACCCAGGTCTCCAGTGGCACTCTGGAAACTCTTATGAGAGCTCAAAGAAGTTTATAGCTGCTTGACAGCTGGTATCTGAACATCCTAATGCCCTCCTTTGGAGATAATTAGACCCACTGCCTGCTATCACGGCTGCACATTGATTCCTCATTTTATATTAGCCAAGAGCCCAGATCCATCTTTCTTCTCTTTAACATACATCATCTTTGCCTCAGCTCACTACTCTTGAAGATTTTTGTTGTGTCTCTATTTTTTCCTTCTTTTTGTGGATGAATTCATTTTGTGGGGGAATTTTTCCCCACGCAGAACAAAGCACATGTTGTAGTTTTGAGTGGTTTTATGATTCAATCACTCTACTCTTTCAACAGCCTTGTCAAAAATTTAGAGATGGTTGAATACTCAAAGCTCAAAATCAGACAGGACTCTGGTTTCATAGATCAGTCAATCACTGAGCACGGGGTGCCTAGAGAGAATTGTACATAACAGGAAAATAATATGTAGTTGCGTGAACAATTCACTTTATTAGTTTCCTTGGGATTAACCCTGTAGTATCTATATAGCTTTGACAGCAAAGAAAGAAAAAATTAGGAAAACTATGTGCAATTTTCATAACTTCTTCTGTAATAAAATTGAATTTGAATTGAATTGTGTGGTAAGCTAAAAAATAAAGTGAGCATAAGTTTGAATTGATTTACTTTTAATTAATCTCGGTGATGGTGAAATGAGCCAGATTTCCAACTTGGGAGGTAGGAAAATACCCAGAACAACAGAAAAAGTGGGGGAAAAAAGTAAGAGAGTTTTGGATATATCATGTAAAATGTCAATACTACTTACACTATAAGAAGAAAAACTCTTAAGTCGATGGTATGGAGTTTTATAAACAGTTCTTTGGAACAGTCTCCTTGAATGTAAGACTTTTAGGTCAATCTGTACAAAATAAAAATGGAACAGGCATTTTGAAGCAGCTTAGCATTTTGCCTACTAAAGGTCTACAAAATACTACTACTACTAAAAATATGTATCAACTGCGTACACAGTGTTTATTTCCAGAGTCAACTTCCTGGGTATTCCATGGGTCAGGTCTCAACACTCCCACCCCCAGAAGGGAGGGCTCTACTGAGGTTTAATATTCTACAGTTACCATGTTGAAATTCTTAATAATTTAATCTTTGAATTTGTGTTTTTTTTTAAATATAGTACAAAAGGACAAGGGATCCCTTGCTGGAGGCTTGGAGTCTCACATAAAATTCACCCCCTGGTGCCTCCCTGTGTCTCCAGAATTTGTTCCCAGACACTTGTAGTCCCACCCCTGGCACATTGGTACCTTGCTGGTTTCCCTCTATTGTTCTGGCCTAGTGACCACTGTCACCCTCTGCCTTCAGCAGAGGCCCAGGTGTGGATGTAGGGAAGGTTAAGCCCTAATTCCTAAAGCTATGAAAATGGTAAGATAGCATGCCTGTTACTGTGCTATATTACATGTCAGATGGAATTTTAGAGATAATTAAGGTTACTGATCAGTTGACCTTGAGTAATCTAAAAAAAATCCAGTGTGCCCAAGCCAATCGTATGGGACTTTTAAAAACAGTAAGTTCTGCCTGGATGGGAGAAGGCAGAGACATTCAAAGGATGAGAGGTTTTGGTGTACCATTGCTGCACTGAACATGACAGGGCCATGCGAAAGGAACATGGGCAGCCTCTGAAGCAGAAAGGAGCCCTCACCTAGCAGGGAGCAAAGAAATGTGGACACCAGACTTACAGCCACAAGGACATGAATTCTGAAAACAACCTGAATAATCTTGGAAAAGGGGTTAGCCCCAGAGCCTCCAGGTAAGAGCTCAGCCTGACCAACAATTCTGACCTTCTGAGAGAAAGGTCAAGGTCAAACGGGGTTTCTGACCTATAAAGCTGTGAGCTAATCAGTGGGTGTTGTGTTATGAAGCTAAGTTTGTGGTAATTTCTTACCTGGCAATACAAAACTAACATGCCTCCATTTTCCCTAAATTGTCCTTTGGCATTATTCTTATTTTTTAGAGGAAGGTAGTTAGTATATGAAATTAATGGTTGGTTAAAGTAGATTCATTAAAGACAGCTTTTCTGTATTTAGATAAACCTAGAAACAGTATTGCTCTATGAAATAATTTATGACAAGACTGAATAGTTTTACAAGAGCTAGGATTTATAGTCATGTTAAATAAAGATAATGAAGGGTACATTAAAACATAAGAACTCTGTAGTGTTCTAGAATAAATTCCTAGTCTTACTCGTGTCAAGTCACTGTGTTTGGTGCAGAATATTAAAAAACTAAAGAGAAATATTAGAAAGATATTATAAAAGTCTACCTCTCTGGGGGTCATGTTCAGTGTGTGTGCAAGTGCACGTGTAAGTGCACGTGTGTGTGTGTGTGTGTGTGTGTGTGTGTGTGTGTGTGACTAGGGATTGAACCCCGGGGCATTCTACCTCTGAGCTACACCCCCAGCCCTTTTTATTTTTGTTTTGAAACAGGGTCTTTCTAGGTTGCTGAGAGTCTTGCTAAATTGCTGAGGCTGGTCTTGTACCTGCCATCCTTCTGTCTCAGTCTCCCAAGTACTGGGATTACAGCCTTCACCACCATGCTTATTCTAAGAAAGTGTCACAGAAAGGGACATAGAGTGAAACTTGGTGGAGAGCATTTGTCATGTTAATTTTTACCTCGGTTTTTTATTTTAAACTGGTCATTGTGTCTTTTAATGTAAATCATTTTGCTGTGAAATCAGAGGCCAGACTTCAGCATTGGTTCTTGTGAGAAATAGTGTTGTTGAATAAATGGGACCAGGAAGAAGGAAGGATTTGTGCTGGAGTAAAGGGAGCCCATTTGAATTTAATGTGCAGCCAGGATTCAGTGGCTGGACCCTCCAGAGTTAATGCAAATCACAAATCAATTGATGCTTGTCCTGTGTCCATTATAACTCTGCTCTCTGCACACCAGCTTTTCCTTCCTATACTTCCTCAATGCGAGACCGTCCAAAGACTACCTCTTGAAATCCTCAAGGAAAACCTTTCATTTATTCCTCTGAACCCTGCTGTCCACTCATCATACCAACAGCAGATATTCTTCTTTTTGCAGTAAACTGTAACCGTCATGCTATTAGAATTAAACTTCAAATTTCTCTCCTGAAGCATCTGAGTTGTCTGGAAAAACTAAATCAATAATCCCCTTTGAATAAATGAAATGTAAGTTAAGACCCATGTGATTATTTTTTATTTAATTCCCAATGAAGGAACATTGATTTCACCTTTTTTTTATTTGATGTCACTCCACCAGGAGACTCTTAAACACAGCTTGCTACCAACCATTATTTATGCTCCTTTTCTGAGCAGCACCTAATAACTGCTAATTAAGTCTTTTGTAGCCTGACTCTGAACTAATTAGGGTTAATTGAGCCTGCTTGTGCATTAGCTATTCTAGCTCTTGTCCTGATAATCAGGATTTTGGAGCACATTGAATATTTAGTCATTCTGTTTGTTTAGACTTCTCTCTACTGGATATTCTGCTGCAGGCCTTTGTCATCTCTTAATAGGCAATAGTGGGGCCACTCTCTGCTTGATTTACACCTGGTATCTCATGTGTGTGTGTGTGTGTGTGTGTGTGTGTAATAGTCAAAGGAATGTGACAGAAGAACAAGCTCCAAAAGAATGGACAATAACAGGATTGGTGTCATGCCATTTCAACTTTGATTTTTAACCATCAAAGATAATTACTAAGGGGTATCTCTTCTTGGAGAATAAAAATGGAGTTTCTAAGGTTCTGTTTTGGTAGTTCACAAATAAGGCATTTTATCACTTTTCCTTTCATTGATTAAATAGCTATACCTTTGAACTGATTTTGGATTGTGAAGTACCTGTTATTGAGAGACCAGGATACATACTATTATTATCATTATTTTAAACATGATCATTTGATTCATATTAATAGGCTTTATGATAGCCAGCCCTTTTTTCCACATCATTTCACACCATGTACAATCCTATCTGTTTTTGAAATTCTAATAAGAGATTTGATCATTTAAGTTGGAATTCCATTCAATTGTTCAGCCATCTTAGCCTTTCTTATAATTCTAAATAAGAACAAATTTTTAAACAAAATTACCTTTTAGTTTCTCATGGCTATGCTTTTCAAGGTAATTAAGTTGAACAGCAAGAACTAAAAATCAATGTTTAACATCAGTTAACAAATTCACTACTTTTCTAATCCTACCATGATGATTGACTATTCAACAATTTCTTCATGTGTGTATCTGTTGAGCCAGAATTCAGATAAAATAATTGGCCATAGCAAAAATTAAAATGTTGGCCGGGCGTGGTGGCGCACGCTTGTAATCCCAGCACTTTGGGAGGCAGAGACCGGAGGATCCGGGTTCGCGGCCAGCCTCAGCTCTCGCTCTCTCTCTCCCTGTCT
>PVJS01031019.1:5249-23797 GCA_004027185.1 Glis glis | reverse complement strand
TCTTCTCCATTTATTAATGCAGTCAATCATTTTCCTACATCAGCCTCATGAATATTTATTTGATATTTCAAGTTATGATGCAAGAGCCGGGTGTGGTGGCACACGCTTGTAATCCTAGTACTTTGGGAGGCAGAGACCGGAGGATCCGGGTTCGCGGCCAGCCTCAGCTCACGCACGCGCGTGCGAGTGGGTTCTCTCTGTCTCTCTCTCTCTCTCTCTGTCTCTCTCTCTCTACTTAGTGAGGCCCTCCGCAACTTCGTGAGATCCGGTCTCAAAATAAAGTATAAAAAATAGGGCCAGGGGCGTAGCGCAGGGGTAGAACGCCCCTGCGTTCAATCCCTGGTACCGCAAAAAAAAAAAAAAAGTTATGATGCAATACTGCTTTATATCTTTTGTGCTAAAATTATTCTTTTATTTTTTGCAGTACTGGGATTGAACCCAGGGGCATTCTACCTCCAAGCTACACCCCAGCCCTATTTTTTTATTCTTTATTTTGAAACCGGGTCTCACTAAGTTGCAGAGGGCCTCACTAAGTAGCTGAGGCTGGCCGCGAACCCGGATCCTCTGGTCTCAGCCTCCCAAGTACTGGGATTACAAGCGTGCGCCACCACGCCCGGCTTGTGCTAAAATTATTCTATGTTTGGTAGTGGGAGCTCTTTGAGTTGGCTCCTACATGTGCCCATGTGGCATACCCTTATCAAAGTGTTTTGATTTTGAGCACCTCCTTACTTCCTGACCCTACAAAATGTTCCAGACTCCTCTTGCATGTTTCCTGCCCCAATCCTAGAATCAGCCATTTCTTCAAGGTGTCCTGGCTCCTTTTACTGGAGAATGGGGCTGGAAACCAGATCTGAGCACTAGATATACTCATGATCGCTACTTTTTTTTTTTTTTTTGCGGTACTGGGGATTGAACCTAGGGCCATTCTACCTCTGAGCTACACCCTCAGCCCTATTTTTTATTCTTTATTTTGAAACAGGGTCTAAGTTGCAGAGGGTCTCACCAAGTAGCTGAGGCTGGCCACGAACCCAGATCCTCCTGTCTCAGCCTCCCAAGTACTGGGATTACAAGCGTGCACCACCAAGCCCAGCTCTATTTTTTAACATTGGTTCTTACCTTCCTTTTTTTTCTACTGCTTATAAATGATATAATGTTACTTCTCCTCTTATGTCCAACATTCTCCTTTCACCGAATTTCTATCCCAAGTTTTCAAAACCTGATCAAAGCAATTCATATAAAATACTAACAGAAAAATCACTATCCAAACGGCCTTTTTTCAGGTTGAAAATTGCAACAAAAAAACGCTCCCCTCTTATGATGCTATGTCTCCCATAAACCAAGCTCAATGCACATACCTGGATAACCTTGGTATCTGCTATCAGTTGGATGCTGAATGTCCACAAAGGCACATGTTTAAAGGCTTGGTTTCTAGAGTGGCACTACGGGGAGGCAGTGGACCTTTGGCAGGTGGGGCCTGGAAGGAGGTCCTTAGGTCACTTCAGGTATGCCCTCAAAGGAGTTTTAGGGTGCTACACCTCCCTCCCTCTCTCTCACCCCCACCCCAGCTCCTGAGATGAGAAGCTTTGCTCTGCCGCTTGCTCTCGATGTGATGTACTGCTGTCATCAGAGGCCCAGAGCAATGAGGTTGCCTGATCTTGGACTGGAACCTCCAGAACCATGAGCCAAAATAAACCTTTTCTCTTTATAATTATCTCAGGTAGTTGTTACAGTCATGTAAAGCTGACTAACACAGTACTACTTTACAGTAGGCAGATGTAAAAATGCAGATAATCTTGGCACCACTTTATATTAGGAAGACGTCTATAATTAGCATAACAAATTCAAAACAAGTTTAGAGTTATTTGATTTTACAAGTAGACTGACACTGAACAGATGAATTTAGGTGAGTGTAGGAAGCAAAAGGTTGATTCTAATATGCCAGAAAAGCTGCTACTCCCATGCTGAACTATGCAGTGCATCCTGTCTGTGTGAAATATACTATCAACCATCTCTTTAATGAATTTTGCTACATAACAAAACTGGCTTTACACAGCAATCTTTGTTATTGCAAATATGAAACTTTCTAAGTCATAGGCCCCAGAAAATAAGTGGCCTTTGAGACCCTTTCTATATAAATCCTAAGATTCACATCATCATTTCTCTCTGGTTCAATAAATGTAATTATAAGAGATATTCAGCATAATAATGGTTTTGAAGGGGGCAGATAAATCCTCGTTTTAGACTTTCCATATCACCAGGACAGAGAAATACTGTTAATTTATAATGAATTTGATTTCCAATTTAAGTATATGCATGCTATAGTTCCCTTTTAGTAAACTGACTTTTATCATTAGGACTTTAGCTCTATGCTAAGAACATAATCTTAACTACTTTCTATGTCAACAATTTTGTTTACTATTTAACTTATTTTTTACTGTGTTTTAAAAGTTTATTTTCTAACCTATGTATCCTGTTACAGGAATAAATTTTTAAAAAAGCCTCAATATCACCACTTATCTTAATCTCTCTCAAACACATGCAACAATAAATACTACAATGACTATAGTACAATGACTTTTAAGGCTCTCATATTCTCATAAAATCCCTATATAATACTTGTTCAACTGCAGATGAAGTCCCAATGAATTGGAAGCTTTCACAATGCCTTGTATCAATTTGGCTAATGGCTTCCAATGAAGGGACAAGTGTTGCAATTCAAAGAGTTAAAAAATATATTTAAGTGGTCCTAAGCATTAAAATTATTACAGGAAAATCACATACTACGTAAGAGAGCATACTTAAAGGCTTAACTAGTTTTAATGCTTCTATTTTTACTAATGAGTGATCTTTGAGACCCTTTCCACATAAATCCTTGAGATTCACATAATTAAGGGAGACAACTTATTTAATGTTATCAAGTCTGAGATTATTCTTACTGGCACCCTAAAAATACAAATGATCATGGGTAGTCCACTGTTGCAATTCCATCATTTTTCAAATGTTCTATTGTCAATCTCCCACATATCAATAATGGATCCTGTGATGGTTACTTTTATGTGTCAACTTGGCTAGGCTAGGGTGCCAGTCACCCAATTAAGCACTCATGTATATATTGCTGTGAAGGTATTTTTGTACATGTGGTTATAATCTACATGCAGCTGATTTTAAATCAAGATTATTCTCAATAATGTGGGTGGGGCTCATCCCATCAATTGAAAGGTCTTAAAAGCACACAGTTTCCCTAAAGAAGAAGAATTTCTGCCTCAAGACTGCAGCATCAACTCATGCCTGAGAGTTTCCATCCTGACCTGTCCTATACATTTGGACTTATTGGTACCCATAATCACAAGAGCCAACTCCCTAAAATAAATTTCTTGATATTTATACACACACCCCCTTCCATACTTCTGGTTCCTTTTCTCTGGAGAACCCTGACAGATACAGATACTAAGCACATTACCTTATAAGCAACCAAAGCTCCAACAATGAAGTAGGATCAAACGAATCTCAAAAATCACAGGCAAACTCAGGAGTTGACACACACAGTTTTATAACACTTGTCAATTCAGTTCAATGCAGCTCTTATCTTCATTCCCACAGATGTTTAAATAACTGGCAATGAAATGAGGAGTAATAAGGTCTTCAGTAGATTTGCTTTATCTCTTTCACTTTAGAAGATTTTTTTTCTGGACATAGGATTCTTAGTGTATGTCTTACATTTCTGTTTTGCCTAATTATGATGAAAAATCAGCTTTGATTCTTATCTTTCTTCTAAATATAATGTCTTCCCCCCCCTCTGTGGCTGCCTCAGGTTTTGTTTTTTTTTAAGTTTAAATATGGTATGTGTATAACATATATTCATCATACTTGCTATCTATTGAGCTTTTTTATCTTTTGTTTGCTGTTATTAATTTGGAAAATTCTGCACCATTCTCTCTTTATTTTTTTATGTCTCATTTACTTTCTTCTCATTCTGGGACTTGGTATTATTTCATTTTGGAACATCTGATATTGTTTCAAAGTTCTTAGATGTTCTAATAATTTTGGTTTTGTTCCACCCTTTTCTTCTTTGTGTTTCAGTATGGGAAATTTTGGTTTTACCTATTTTCAAGTGCACTAATTATTTCCTAAGCTATATGGACCGTACTAATGAGTTGTAAAGTCATGTTTCTTCTCTGATCCTATGCTTTTCATTTCTAACATTTTCATTTTATTATTTTTTATAATTTTCATTTTTTGTGTGTGGTACCGGGGATTGAACCCAGGGGTGTTCTACCTCCGCGCTACACTCCCAGCCCTATTTTTTTTATACTTTATTTTGAAACCAGGTCTCACGAAGTTATGGAGGGCCTCACTAGGTAGAGAGAGAGAGACAGGGAGAGAGAGAGAGAAAGAGCTGAGGCTGGCCGCGAACCCGGATCCTCCGGTCTCCGCCTCCCAAAGTACTGGGATTACAAGAATGCGCCACCACACCCGGCTATAATTTTCTTTTTTTTACCCATCTGTTCATACATATTATACTGCCCAGTTTTTCCACTGGATCCTTTAACATATAGATCGCAGTTATTTTAAAAGCTTTGTCTGATAGTTCTAACATCTGAATTATATCTGAGTCTATTCTGTTGATTGCTTTGTTTCCTGTATGTGTGTTGTTTTCCTGGCTTCTTGGTAATTTTGTGCTAAAAGTCAGACATTTTGTACAGACTTGTAGGCAAACAGTTGTGCCTGGAAATGAACGTGTTTTCTGCTAGTCTTATGTGTAGGGAGTTGATTCAATCTAGTCAAGTTGAGAGTTGAATTTGGGGTTTATCATTGCTGTGCTCACGAAGGCTTCACATAGAGTTAGTATCACCTTGTATTTAGGACGAAATTGGTTTGTCAGAAAGTTTTCCCCAAAGTCTGCTCTACCCTCAGCATTAGGTCTTCCCTCTGTGCCTGCTCCTCAAATAGGATCTCTCTCCATGTTCCTTCCGCTCCCCTAACAGTAGACCACCATTACTTGTCATTCCATGCTTGCTAGTCTGTGTGTGTAGAGAAGGTATTCTCTTACCCTCAGTGTGTAGAGAAGGTATTCTCTTACCCTCAATCTTTACAAATCAGTTCACAGCATTATTTCTATCTCAGGAAAGACATATGGAATGGCAGGTAAATAACCATATTATTTTCACTTTTTTATGTACTGGAAATACTTCTTAATTTAAAAAAGATGATTCATCCTGTCAGGTCTGATCAAAAACATGTTAAATTTATTATGATCAGTTATGTGCTACAGAGAATATAAATGTTTATTGTGCTGTCCTAAATGCAAGAAAAAGATGACCTTCTAAGGAAGAAACATGAGCTACTAAAGAAGGAAGTAAACTAAATACAAAATTTAAAGCATGTGAGATGACTATCACCGAAAAAACACAATGAGCAAAAAGAACTAGAGCTCTAACAAGGAATACTGAGCTGATGGCAAAAAATATACTGGTCAACATTTTCACTACTGTAATCCAAACCTCACAACTTAGAGGAAGGAAGATTTATTTGCTCACAGTTTTTGGAGATTTGGGGGTTCAGTCCATGTAAGGCAAGGGTCTGTGGATTTCAGGGCATGGTGGCCAGAAGCAGAGAGACAGAGAGAGCAAAGGCCTGCTCTCACATCATGGAAGCCAGAAGCAGGAGAGAGCAAGCAAGGGGATTAAAATATAAAAGCACAGTCCCTAAGGTCCCAGGGATCCACCTTCTTTAGCCATACCCTACCTGCCTACATTACCACCCAGTAAATCCATTACAATAGATTTATCCACTGATGATATTACAATCCTGATGGCATAATTACATCAACTCTGAACATTAATACATGAGCTCTTCAGTGAATATTCTATATCTAACCATAAAAAAGTCACAGATACCTCCATCTCTGTATGCACATTCTTAAGCCTGACCCAGCCCCCTCAATGATGAGAGATGGAAGCACAGCTGACAGCAACACCAAACCACCAGGCATGTGAGTGAGCTCATTATAGACCAGTTGAGCCATCAAAAGAATAAAGAACCCATGAGAGACCTTAGACAAGACCAAAAGAAGAAACATCCAGCTGAGCTCAGCCTAACCACAAGTCCATAATTTTCCCCCCAAAAAATCATAAGCAAATAAAATATTTGTTGTTGTAAGCCACTGAGTTTTGGGATGGTTTGGTATTCAGCAACAGATACCCAAGATAAACTCAAAGAATATGTCACAGACCCTGATACTAAAAAAAAAAAAAAAGGCAAAGACATTTCTTGCTACATTTATATGGCTAATTTTGCATAAGCAAATGCACAGATCAATTCATAATAACCTCAGGTGCCATAGTAGGCAAGAAGAATATACAGAGAAAGAAAATGCAAACCCAAAGAACTTAGAGATTATTTCAACAAAGTGGATGATAATCTACCATAGAGACTTACACAGTGTGCCCTTTGGAGACCTTAGAGAAGGATCAGCTGACATGATGGTAGCAGCTGGGTGAGCAACAGAAATCAAGGACGGCATCCTGGAAAAGCAAAGTCTTGAAAGCAAGAGAATTAAGAGCAGCACAATGGAAAGAATAACACAAACACAGGTGAAGATGTATGAAACATCATGGAGCTTTTAGTTCCATTGAACTAAAAGCTGTTCTGCACTGCTGAATTATAAAGTATGTGCAACGAATGGCAAGACAAGAGTGAGTTATGGTGGACTATTAGGGCAAATTAAGAAGTTTAGACTGTCCTGTTAATGATCAAGCATCATCCAAATGTTTAAATGGGATGAATGTGGTCAGAATTGTGTTTCTAAAAACATCATAAGATGGACTTGAGAGAGAGAAAGGACAATTACACACAGTCAAGGTGAGAGATCATAAAAGAAGTGAGGGTAGGCTTAGTGGGGGAAACTATCAAGGCAGAACTGGTAGACCATGGAAAATGACAGTATACAAGGGTAACAGGGAAAATAACAGTCCCAATTATCACCCCAAGATAGACCTGAGCAGATGGAGTAGTTTTCTCTTGAGAAGACAGACGGACAGACAGACCTATGAATGAATTCTAGCATGTGCTGGAATATACAAATCTAAATTCTCACAAAAGTCAATGAGGCTAGAGTAATACATTTGAAAATCATCCATGTAAGTCCAGGAGTTAAAACCATCAGCATGTATAAACTCATCCATGGAAAGTCTCTGAAGTGAAAGGGAGGCATCTATCTCAGAGATAACGAGGGGTGAACACTATTATAGGGTTTGATAAGTATATGATAAGCTTGAAAACTAAATGCCTACTTAGATCCAACTAATTTTCAAGATCTGTGTACATGCCAGAGACTGTATATGGGCTCCTTTTCTGGGCAAATTCAGCCACCCTATCCACTAACCTCTCTGTAATAAACTTAGGTCAAGGAGCTTAGAACTCTGCTGACTATAATAGCTGTTTTAGTCCCTGCTCAATCAATTATTTATACTGCAGGCATCTCAACATTAAGCAAGTGGTACACGTATTTGATATTATGTGTCCAGTTGCTTGGAAACCAAGATTTTTAGAATTTTCCTTCTCTGCTCTCAGTTTTAACTATTGACAAACCACAAACTTTAATATCTATACATATCACCTTAATTAACTATAAAATAAGCAAATTCAACATATACATTTTCACAAAAAAATCTAAAAATTATATTTGATTACATGTTCAAGTTAACACATAATAAAATTAAAGCAAATTAAAACTATACTGCAGCCGGGTGCGGTGGCACACACCTATAATCCCTGTAGTTGGGAGGATCACAGGTTTGAAGCCAGCCTCAGCAGGATCTGTAGTGAAATCCTGTTTCAAATTAAAAAATAGAAAATAAGCCGGGCGTGGTGGCGCACGCTTGTAATCCCAGTACTTTGGGAGGCGGAGACAAGAGGATCCGGGTTCACGGCCAGCCTTAGCTCGCTCGCTCTCTCTCTCTCTACCTAGTGAGGCCCTCCGCAACTTCGTGACAACCAGTTTCAAAAAAATAAAGTATAAAAAAAATAGGGCCGGGGGTGTAGCACGGAGGTAGAACACCCCTGGGTTCAATCCCCGGTACCGCAAAAAAAAAAAATAGAAAATAAGGCTGGGAGTATAGTTCAGAGGTAGAAAGCCCCTGAGTTCAATCCCTAGTACCAAAAACCAAATAAACAAAACAAAGACAAAAACAAAAAACTACACTTCAATGCCATTTCTCCTATTTCAGACTGGAAAACTGAAAATGGTTAATATAACACATTCTGTTGAAAAGGCTATGAAGAAATGGGTGTTCTCATAATCTTATGGTGGGAATAGAAATTGGTACAGCCCTTATGGAGGGAGGTTTGACAATATCTATCAAAATTACTTATGTGTTTACCTTTTGACCTAGCAATCCCACTTCTAGGAATTTACCCCAAATATCTCCAACATTATGAGAGAGAGAGAGAGAGAGAGAGAGAGAGAGAGAGAGAGTGTGTGTGTGTGTGTGTGTGTGTGTCCAAGCGCGCGCGCACGCATGCATACACACACACAAGGTTATCTACTACAGCAACTGTTCTGGTTGCAAAACACTAGACACAATCTAAATGCTGATGGCTGAATAAGCCACACAAAGAATACTATGAAGCTATAAAAAGTGAGGACAATTTCTATGAACTGATGTAAACCCAGAATATACATTAAATTAAAAAATGATGAAAATGCACACACACACACACATTTGTTACCTTTGTGAATAAAAGAATGCAAATAAATAAATAAATGTATTGGCTTAGTTTTGCCAAAGAAATACAATTAGAATAAACCAGAAACTAATGACAACAAACTAAGATAAAAACAAGGTGGAAAGAATTGGAGTCATAATCTTTCCAGGAACATCTTTACTTTTGAAACCATATTATTTTATATATCCACACAAATAAAATCAACAAACATGAGTAAAGGAATCTTAAATTGGAATACTACATAAACCTAAGAACCTAACAGTATTTCAGATATAGAACATATACATATGGAGGAGAAGAAAAAGGGAAACTAACCCAAGTAACTTTTTTTTGGTGGTACTGGGGATTGAACCCAGGGGCATTCTACCTCTGAGCTAAACCCACAGTCCTTTTTACTTTTTGTTTTGAATCAGGGTCTCCCCAGGTTGCTACGAGTCTTGCTAAGTAGCTGAGGCTGTCCTCAAACCCACGATCTTCCTGTCTCAGCTTCCCAAGTACTGGGATTACAGGTATGCACCACCATGTCTGGACAAGTAACTTCTGATACGGTACTTTGACTACCTAACCTTAGTCTAAAGACAAAAGGAACCATAAACAATACTGAACTCTAGTTATTAGTTTCCTTT
This sequence comes from Glis glis, assembly GCA_004027185.1. Classification (NCBI taxonomy): domain Eukaryota; kingdom Metazoa; phylum Chordata; class Mammalia; order Rodentia; family Gliridae; genus Glis; species Glis glis. The sequence goes on along the minus strand of PVJS01031019.1, from coordinate 14,444 downwards.
TTCATAGTATAGGTAAGAAATTCTGAAAACACTTTTCTAAAATTTGAGTAGGTAGGTATAGTGAGAATTATGAAAGCTTCTCACAGATGATGAAGAGAGTTACAAATATGGGAAGAAGAAATACTACAATGAACCCTATGGTACTGGACTGAAACTGAAGGTATTAGAATGAAGTCATGTGTTTTAATGGATGAACAGACAGATGTGTATTTATTTTTATATTTTCTTTTTCCCTAGCTTTGACCTTGAAGAGTTCCTGAAAGTTATGACATCTTGTAACAAAGAGCACACCCAAGAATCTAAATACCATTCCTCACTAAAAAGAACACGGTTCCTTAGAGAACTGGCTGATTCCAGGAATGCAGCAGATAAAGGTGAGTCTGGACCTTCATACTGTCCCTAAATGTAAGAAAATGCTGAAAGACTGAGGGTGACATATCAAAAGGAGAGGGGGCCAGCTTGAAGGGGATCCCACTGGCCGATTTGCAAGTTTGAACATTAAAATATATACTGACGATATATAACAGTATATGACCCACTGAATAAGAAACCATGAGTCTGTAACAAATTTATTTATTTGTTTATTTATTTATTTATTTATTTATTATTGTACTGGGGATTGAACCCAGGAGCATTCTACCTCCAAGCTACACCCCAAGTCCTATTTTATTCTTATTTTGGAAAAGGGTCTCGCTAGGTTGATAAGAGTCTCACTACTTGCTGAGGCTGTCCTCAAACCTGCAATCCTCCTGTCTCAGCCTCCTAAGTACTGGGATTACAGATGTGCACCACCACACCCAGCCTATAACAAATTTAAATAAGTAAATAATTAAACAAATAAGCAACAAATACCTGACTACAATTATAAAGAAAAATCAGACAAACCTGAAAAGATACATTCTGCACAGTAATTTGCCTATCCTCCTCAAAAATATCAAGGTCATAAAAGGAAAAACAAAGGATGAGGAATGGTTCTAGATTAAAAGCAACTAAAGAGACTTGACAGTTAAATGCAACACGCATAGAGAGATCCTGAGCCCAGTGGAGGGGAGAAGTTCTACATAGAATCACTACTGGTACAACTGACAAAATTCAAATTCAGACTGTGAACTGGTTTTAAAATGTATTGATTTCAGGTTATATAAGAAAATGTCCTAGTTCTTAGGATACATGTGTAAAAATACTTTTGAGGTAGTCTACAACTAACTTTCATGTGGTTCTGAAAAAAAAAATAGCATCCATGCAAAGAGAAAAGAGCCAACAATAAAGCCAATGAAGCAAACAGTTAAACAGTGCTGAGCCTTTACTCAGATGAGTCTACACAGATCCATCACTGTTTCACCTTCCTACTTTCTTCTTTTCCCCTTAATTTCCTCACCTGTAAAAGAGAATGGTGGCATTTCCGGGGCAAATTTATTCAAAACACAGTGCAAGGTTTAAGAAGATTTTCTTTGCTTGAAAAAGAGTTCATTTATTCCAAAAGAGTTTATTTCTTCTGAAAAGTACTCCTGAATTTTCTATACAATTATATAATTCTATCAATCACAGAGTCAATGTCAATGTGAATTCATGGTCATTACACTTTCTTTATATTTATTTATTTTGATGCTGTGGATGAACCCAGGGGCATTCTACCTCTGAGCTACACCACCAGTCCTTTTTATTTTTTATTTTGAAACTGGGTCTTGCAAAATTGCTAAGGCTGGCTTCTAACCTGCTATCCTCCTATCTCAGCCTCCCAAGTCCTGGGATTACAGGCATGAACCATCACATCAAGCTTACATTTCATTTTTTAAGAACAACAAACTAAGGAAAAAAAGATACAAGGTTGTGAGTGCTTCTCAGAGTGAATAATGCAAACCAAGCCAAGAACTGAAAATTCCAGAAGCCTGATTCAACTTCCACATTACAACTGACTTGGCTTGATTTTGTTTTATATCAACACATGTCTGGATATTATATATAGTAAGAAAAATAATAATAGGAAGCATACTTTGGTAACATATTCATGGGAATCCATTTTTACCCAAAGGAAATCAGAATAATAATTTCCATATTTTAATCAGAGATTTAACCTAATAGTACTCCCAACAGCTGTTCATTAGCAGCTAGCGGTATCATTTAGCCACACTCAATGAAAGCTTGGGTATAAATATGGTAAAGCTAAAACTAACGGCAAATCTTATGTAGGTTATCCCAATAGGTAGTCTTCAATTTCATCTTGCGGTTTATTTTTGTCTTTTTTTTTTTTTTTGGCTGTGGCTTATTTTAGTTTCTAACTCAAGTTCAACCACTGGCAGCAACTTCACTTTAATTATAGATCCATTAACAGTAAATCTGCAGTGCTGAGTACTAGATTAAATTATAGCACAGTAGATCTACATCAGCCTTGGCATCTCTATGATGGATTATTCCCCAAAACCATTAATAAGAATATAATTAGCAAGTAGCTATGAAATGTCAAACTAGAATCACAGAACAACAATAAATCCATATTTCAGAACCCTGAGTTGGTCATGTTTTTTGATCCCAGAATAAATTCCTAGTTCTTTGATTCACAAAATTGCTAAAACACAGATTCATCTTTTGTAAAATTAATCAGAATATATGTGTTAAAATTTAAGTCTAACAAAAATAGAATTCAAAATGTCCAAATCAATGGAGGAAAATGATGAAAAAATTTAATAAATAGAGGGAAAGCATAAAAAAGAAAAAAGCATTAGCATATAGTAAAAAAAGAAAAAGTAAATAGAAGAAAAAAACTATGAGGAAATAAACACCAATATACCAGTCATCACAATTAATTTAACTGTTCTATACTCAAATCAACAGCTAAGGAATCAATTCTCGGTTGCTGGTTTTTTTTTATTTGTTTGTGTTTTTAATACCAGTAATTTTAATGCCCTATTTAAGGGAGGTATCTAAAATATATTGGCACTACCTTGCTCCAGTTATTACCAAATACTGATCCTAAAGAGAATATCACATTTATGTATCTTTTTGATGCCAACAGATGTCTGTTTTATTTTCTCCAAGTCCTAAAGAAAAAAAGAGCCCAAGAAGGTGATAACTTTCTCCAGAAAATGAGGGGTAGAGAAATGAACTGTAACAAATGACTGCTTGTTAAGGCACACAGCCTACGGTGATTTGGGGGGGAGATCATGTAACTTGGAGCGCCCTTTTCCACTGGAATCCATCCTCCCCAAGAGGTTTATTTAAAAAGGATTGGCCAAAGAACAGAACGCATATAATTTTATATGTGCAATTATGAAATGTAAAAACAGAGTAATCATACCTGATAGCATGCCAGAAGCAAAGACCAAACATTTGAGTTACTATATTACTGAAAGAGAACCTAAATACAAGAAGCCTAACCTAATCCAAGCAAGAAGTAGAGGTCTAGCATTCGAGCTTGCTGGATAGTCCTAAGGAAGACAAAGGCAACACAGCATTCCTATAAACCAGGAGAGCTCATGGTGACAGACTCTGTTACTGAATTTGTGGGAAGCCATGGGACAAGGACACTTTCTCTTCTCCTGAGTTTCCCCTACAGCTTCTTTGCATTTGCTCTATCTTTGGACATGATAAAAAGGAGCAACCAATCATTTTCCATATAGCAGCCTTGCAAATATCTGAAGATCTAATATCACCTACACATGAATTCTTCTCTAGACCTACCATGCTGACTATTCTGGGTCACACAGGCCAGGGATACTATGAAAAGTCACTTCATCATATGAGGAGACTACACATCCTACTCTCAGCAGCTGATAAAACTATTAGAAAGTCAGCAAAGCAACAGAAGAATTGAAAAACACATCAATCATCTGAATCTAATTGACATTTACAGAACACATCACCCAACAACAATAGAATGCACATTCTTATCAAAGATTCATGGAATATTCACCAAGATAAACCACATCCTTTGGCCAAAAAACAAACCCCAACAACATTAAAAGAATAAGATTATACAGAGTGTATTTTCTAACCATGATGGGATCAATCTAGAAATTAAACAAAAGAGAACAAAATATCATCTCAGTGTAACCACCAACATAACTAGGAGAGAAGTATTATGACATAGGCTCCATATTTAATGAGAGACTCAAGAAGGTATGTTATATAAGCATTAAGTGTTAAAACCAAAATTACATTACATTACAGGACTATCTGACTCCAAAGTCTACTGTTTCCACCACACTGTGCTACCGCTCAACAAATGAATTCCAATCCAGCAGTCTCCCAACTTTTTAATTGTTTCAAACTTTTGATCACACCTTCCTATTAGTTTGTTTGTACCCCAAGTGCATGTATTTTTGTTTTTATTCATGTACTGTCATCTACTATGTAAGTCAGCATATAGAAAACAGATACTTTGAAAACGTGGCTTAGCTAAATAAACATAAAGAGAAATCCTAATATTTTCTCTATGTGGACCTTGAATAGCTCTTGAAATTGAACATCCTATCTAAAACCCTAGCCTTTTTTCACTTGTTCACAAGATACATCCTTCCTCATCTTTAGTGGTCTGTTGGTTTTTCAAACCTAATTACGGTATTGTTCACTTATCTTTGTTCAATTATGGCCCACAGCTCCATTTTGTCAAGATATCTTTTCATCCTGAGCCTGTCATCCATCCATCACATTACTGTCACTATCATCTTCATGTAAGTTGCTACACGGAAAGTCTTGTGCTTGTAGCTTTATCCTTACCAACAATAAAAACTTCAACAGTACAAGACCAAAAGACTTGATTCTTCAGTTTACCAGATGGGTAATAACCTACAACTTTAAACATTATTTTTCAGCTACTTTCATCTCATTGTTCTTACAATCCATTCCCCTATGGAAGTTTAAGTGTGGCATATATCACTTTTCAGACAAGTTCCCTACTGGAGAAATATCCTGAGCGTCAGCTAGTCCAGACCCTGAAATGTCTCTAGGAAAACACTGAGACTCAGAGGAACTAAGTGGTTTTCTCAGATCACACAGCCAAGGAGACAGAACCGCCTACTACGCTTGGGCTGAAATCACCTGGATGTAAACTTTCTCTACACTACATCATCAATGGCCTTACAGAGAAAAAAAAGGGAGGGGATTTTAATGAGTTCCATTATGTGCCAAATACCATGCCCAGTGCTACACACTTTTTAACCAAAATCTCAATTTCTGACAAAAACAATACATGCATACAGGCTCAGGTAGAGAGCAAACATGAATGAACAGGTGATGGCACAGAGCAGCAGCACATGGAAAGGTGGACAGTACGCCCCACCCAAGCAGCTGCAGGTGCACAGCTGGAGTGCAGTGAACCAGAGGTATAGGTACACAGCTGCCACACCTTCTCACTCTGACATCCAGATTATTACAGAGAAATCTTCTGATGCTTCACGTCCACAATTATTTCAAAGTCAACGGAGCCCTGACCAGAGACACATCTGAATGGCAAACACACTTCCATGCCAGGCATTTCAGAAACACTCTCATTAAATCATACCATAGCCAGGGTTTTAATGGATGAGGCAACTGTCAGAGATGAAATACAGTTGCCCACATAGCTGACAGCTGGTAGAGTCACAGGCAAGTCTGTTTGCTTAATACCTCCACCACCCTTTCTCCTTCTCCCACTAAGTTACTTGAACCTTCTGTTCCTTTCTTGCTCAAAGAAAAATAATTTCATAACTGAATATGCATATAGAAGTTCAATTATTTAACCAGTTGACACTTCCAGGGACAAATATATTATAAGCAGGGGCTCCTAGAGATGGAAAGACTTCATCCAAATGACTCATTTCCCATGGAGGATATTCTGGTACATTGGTAGGGCAAATGGTGGTGATCCTAGGGACAACTTGGAGCACTTCAGCAACCTCCCCCCACATCATTTCCAACAGCTCCCAAACAACAGATACACTACAGAATATTTGCTATAGAAATGTCTCTTAAATTCACCCTCAAACATTCAGTTTAAGTTAAAAAAATTGCTATGGGGATATTTCACAATGTTCATAATTACATCAGATATGTATTAAAATGCCTAGGACTGTGGCTGGCATATATTGCAGACATCTAATAAGCAATATTTTTAAAACTTTATTAATTTATTAATTTTGTGCTAATTGCTATTATAAATACACTTTTCACACATCCAATGCAATGACCTAATGAAATTTAAATGAAATAAAATTTCTCACCAGATATTCCAAAAGAAAGGGGGAAATAAAATATGTCACTAGAAATCAAACAAAGGAAGCATTATGGTTTAGTACTAAAATAGGGTATCAGAAACAGCTGCTCAGCTTGTTGTAGTTGTCTAAGCAAAAAAGATCTGAATTTTGCTTTGTCCTGTGAAGGGAAAAAGCACATGGAGGAAACTGGCACTAACACACCGTTCTCCTAGAAAAACAAAGTGGTTTCTCCTATAAGCAGGCGCCCATGTGAGGGGGCAGCAGCACATGCTCCAGATTGAGGTTGTTAATGACTGTCAAAAGACAGCATCTTAATCACTGTTCATTAAACTACTTTCTGCAACCAGAGTAGAATATATCATCTGAATACCAGAAACAGTTATTTCCAAACAAGTCAGCCATAGTGTGAGCCAAGAGGGAGCACCTGCTCACCCCTTACTTCCTACCTGCAGTCAATCACTCAATCCAATTCTGGATGCTCATCTACAATAGACATCTCATAACATATATTTTTATTAAACCATCAAAATTACATGGAATCTTAACTTTTAGAGCACTGAAAAATGATTACCATGAAAACTTTCACCAGAGTAACCAAGAGGTAGGGCCAACCTCTTCTGCTACAGGAGTAATAATAAAAATAACAGCCAAAATTTACTGTGTGCCACACACTGTTTCACGGGCTTTACATATTTTAGCTCATTTAATCCTTACAATTACCCCACATGAGAGCAACAAATGTTATTCCTCTTTTGCAGATGATAAATCCAAACCACAGAGATGATAAGTAGTCCAAAGTCACACAATGAGTGCCAACAATGTTACGGGTTAGAGTGCACATTCTGCCTCCCTGTTTACAAAACTCATTCAGACATATTACCCCATCTGGTCTTTATTAACTTCCTTTGGAGGCATGTATTTTTACTACTATCCCTAATTCATAGATGAGGAAACAGACTTGGAGAGGTAAGTGCCTTACCTAAAAATACAAGTAAGTACAAGGGCTGACATCAGAACCCAAGTCAACCACAGCAGTCTACCTATGTTGGCTATGCGACCAGGCTCCAGCCAAGAACAGAGGCCTCACCTCTCCCTGGTGTTAAGGGGGACCTGGAAGACTCCCTGTCTCAAAATCTCTCTCCTTTCCTGCCTCCTGTGCCCCCAGTTCTACAAAAGACATGTATACATACCTCTTTTCTGTTGCAGTGTCACTACACTATGCCTACACTGCCTGTCCCTACATCTCTTTCTGGTACTATACAAGCAGCTCCTGAAAAGCAGTGTGTGTCATTCATCATTCAATATAATGTGCCTGGCAGCTAGCAGGCATTAAAGTTGAAATGAAATACTAATTCAATGTGCATGAGTTTATCAGATAACATTCCTTTACGTGGTGGACGACTAGTATTTCATAACCATTTCCTAGGAACAGTCAATTTTTTCATAATTTAAGACTTTTTGTTTATAGTACCAGAAAGTGCTTTTGCTACCCTACACGCAAATATTTATATACAGCCTAATGATTTATTTTTTCTGAAAATCATTAAATGAACTGAGTTTTTTTTAATCTTTGCCTTAAGAAAGTTTTATAAGCTGGCATGGTGGCACATGCTTGTAATCCCAGTACTTGGGAGGCTGAGACCAGAGGATCCGGGTTCACGGCCAGCCGCAGCTACTTAGTGAGGCCCTCCGCAACTTCGTGAGACCCTGTTTCAAAATAAAGAATAAAAAATAGGGCTGGGGATGTAGCTCGGAGGTAGAATGCCCGTGGATTCCATCCCCAGTACTGCAAAAAAAAAGAAAGTTTTATAAAAAGTGTGAGGCATTTCTGGATTTTTTATTCTATTTTCCTAAACTAAATTATGTACTACTTAACTTGTCAGGTAATCCTATGCATTCTTTAAGCAAACAAAAGAATATCCATTGAAAAGTCCTCTTCAATAATCATAAAAGATGTTCCAATATATTCATTGAGAGATTTGAATGTAAATTAAACAGCTACCACTAGCAGTTATTACTTTTCATGCCTAAGAGCATGAATAGAATTATGATACAAGATACCCATCATAGGCATATACTTCAGTAATTTATTTTATGTTATCGAGTACTTGCAATATTGATATTGCAAACACAACACATAATTTTCATCAATGTATCACAGGCAAGGTCATCTATGTCACCTGTAATCTACAAAGCAATGGTATGGAATTTCCTTTTTTTATTTATGGAATTCTCAATGTCGGCATTCAGTGAAAATTTTAATTTTCAAAAACTGGTTATTTCATAAGGCCATAGACTCTACTGATTTTATGATATATGGGTCAGTTAGCTAATTCTCTGAAGAATATAACATGTTAAAGAATATTAACACATCCACTATCTCTGAAGAATATAACATGTTAAAGAATATTAACACATCCACTATCTCTGAAGAATATAACATGTTAAAGAATATTAACACATCCACTATCTCTGAAGAATATAACATGTTAAAGAATATTAATACATCCTCTATTTAGTGCAAATCAGTCTGTCAAAATAATTAAAATTAAAAACATTAAATAAATTGATTAATGTTGTATACAAATCCACCAATACAACTTATATAGAAAATAAATTAGAGTATTATCTAAACAACAGATAATTTTTAGAAAGTCAATCAAAGAGACTGTCCTAACCCTTACACTAGCCAACTCTTTTAGCCCTTTTACTCTAAAAAGTGAGACACTACTTCTCAGTAAAGTGGCCACCTCATCACTGGTCAAGAGCAGTGGGAAAGGGAGAAAAAACTGCTCTGCACTTTCGCCGGGCATGGTGGCGCACGCTTGTAATCCCAGTACTTGGGAGGCTGAGACCGGAGGATCCCGGTTTGTGGCCAGCCTCAGCTACTTAGTGAGGCCCTCCGCAACTTCGTGAGACCCGGTTTCAAAAATAAAAGTATAAAAAATAGGGCTGGGGGTGTAGCTCGGAGGTAGAACGCCCCTGGGTTCAATCCCTAGTACCA
>PVJS01031018.1:0-23699 GCA_004027185.1 Glis glis | reverse complement strand
CTTAATGGGGTAGTGAGAAAAATGACACACTGGGGATTTTGTAGCTATCTGTAAGGCACTATAATGTAGTCACCATATTGTATAGAATGGTCTTTCAATAAACCATTTAAAAATCAAACAAGTCTGTAATACAGTTGGAGAGCCTGGGCAAGTTAACTTTCTGGTGTTAAGTAGGGAACACAGGGTTTCGCTTTTTTTTTTTTTTCCTATGGTACTGGGCATTGAACCCAGGGGCATTCTACCATTGGTCTACACCTCTAGCCCTATTTCATTTTTTTTTTTTTGTGGCACTGGGGATTGAACCCAGGGACATTCTACCTCCAAGCTACACCCCAAGCCCTATTTTAATTTTTATTTTAAAACAGGGTCTTACTAGGTTGCTGAGAGTCTCACTAAGTTACTGAGGCTGGCCTTGAACCTGCGATCATCTTGTCTCAGCCTCCCAAGTACTGGGATTACAGGCATGCACCACCATGCCTGGCTTCCTATTTTATTTTTATTTTGAAGGAGGGTCTTGCAAAGTTACCACATACTGGTCTAGACCCTGAGAACCTTTTGTCCCAGCCTCCCAAGTACTGGGATGCTGGGTGGCTGGCATGAGCCACCGCACCTGGCTAGTTAGAGAACATCAAATGGGGAACAATGTGAACTGAGTCACATCCTGAGTATGTCCTCCTATGGGCACATAATCTGCCATTCATTTACTAGTGAGCACCGCAATTCTCTGCAGATTTTCCTTCATCCTATGAAGACATGAGTTTCCTTCCCCACATTTCCCAGTACTGAGAAAAAAAGGCAGGTACCACAGGCTGGGATTTGGCAGAGCTGAAAAGATCATCATCTTCATCATCACCAAACAGGCTCCCAACACTTGGCTCTGACAACTGGAACAGACAATACTCAGCTTCAGTGTCCAAAAGAAAAGCAATTGACACAGAGCATTGGGTGAACTGCTAAGAAAATAGCTAACAAAATAACAAAGCCACTATGTGGGGAGCCCCAGGAACTGACCTTGGCTTTTTTGGTGCCAGCAAAAAGGTCAACATCTGGGTCATTGTCCTTTTGGAGCTTGTGGCTGAAAAGGAGCTCTTCGTCCTGGAAGACACCTGTGCTCTTGGGGCGCGCCTCAGGATTGTGACTCTGGGCAAAAGAGATCCGATCATGTAATTACACCTCTAAGGATTTATCATATGAAAGTCACACATGTGCAGAGATAGACACTACAAAGACGCCCCTGCAGCTTTGTTTACACCGATAAAAGGCTGGCCAAGGCCTAAGTGCCGATCAGCAGGTGAACAACACAATCACACAGAATACTACGGAGCTATCAAAAATAGTTGAGAACTGGAAAGATCACCTTTCAACCTTTGTGTAGTAGTTGAACTTTTTATTTAAAAAAAAATCTCATTAATTCTATAGTAAGAAATACTTTGGGGTAAAAATACATAAAATTCAATGAGTTCTTGCCATCTCATTCCTGAAGTGACTAATGCCCCAATCACATAGAGTGGGCCAACCCTGTATTCCTTGTCCAAAGACCTGGCACAGGTACGACCAACAAGACTTCCCCTCTGTCCATCCAGTCCTATCCCATTACCTTCAAACTCCAACCAAGTTCTTTCTTGTTTGATAGGATAACAGACATTTAAAAGTTACTACTCACATTATTTAGTTTGATATTATGATCCAGATCTGACATTCTAAAATTCACCCTTATTTCTTTAGTATCACATTCAAAACAAAAGCCCCACTTCTGATGAAATAAATCACACTAGTGCCTAACTAATATCATTAATATGTAAAAGCCAGTTTAACACAGAAATTAATGTTAAAGTTTTAGGCCCTGGAAAAACAGTACAAAATCATACACTGTATGAGACTAACAGAAATTTAGCAAATTATTTATATTCACCATGCAGCTCTCATTTATAAATCGGATGTTATTGGTATAACAAGAAAAATCATTAAAACATTTCTTGTAGAAATTAATATGGACTATTTCTTCAGTTTAATATGAAAAAGGATTGGCACCATCACAATATAGGTTTAGAACATTCTTATCACTCAAAAAGATCCAAATCATTAGTGGTAACTTTCCATTCTGCCCGCCCTCTTCCCTCAGCCCTAAGCAACCATTATCCTCTTTCCTGTCTTGATGGGGTACCAGGTGGTAATTCAATACATGTATATGATGTGCAACGATGAAGTTGGGGTAATTAGCATTTCTATCTCCTTAAACTTTCATCATGTCTTTTTTTCCAGTACTGGGGATTGAACCCAGGGGCATTCTACCTCCAAACTACACCCCCAGCCCTATTTTTTATTCTTTATTTTGAAACTGGGTCTCACTAAGTTGCAGAGGGCCTCACTAAGTAGCTGAGGCTGGCCGTGAACCTGCAATCCTCCTGTCTCAGCCTTCCAAGTACTGGGATTACAAGTATGCACCACCACACCCCGCTTCCATCATGCCTTTGTGACAGAAACCTTCAAGCTCCCTTCTTTCAGTTCTTTATAAGATACATAATCACTTGCTGTGAACTCTAGTCACCTATCATGCTATAGAGCACTGGTGCTCATGCCCTATATTTACTCCATTCTTTTTACTGCCAAATAAATCGCAGCTTTCCCTTTGCAGTGGGAGACACATTCCAAGACCCCCTGTGGATGTCAAGCCCTCGGATACTACCAAACTCTATTATCTAATTGATGCCCTTTCCATCTTAAAGCAGCATTTATCACCCTCGGTGGCTATACCTTTTGTAGTTCAAGATGTGGTGACAAAAATGGCACACATTTCTTTCCTTTACATTTTATCAGATTTGTTACTACCACAGATCTTAGCAACCTCTGCACACATTTTTTTTTTCTTTCCTTAAGTCCAGAACTTTTGCCTTTCACTTAAAAGTACTGAGCTCTGCCTGTGTGGTGGCACACGCTTGTAATCCCAGTACTTTGGGAGGCGGAGACTGGAGGATCCGGGTTCGCGGCCAGCCTCAGCTCTCTCTCTCTCTCTCTTTACTTAGTGAGTCCCTCCGCAACTTCATGAGACCCGGTTTCAAAATAAAGTATAAAAAATAGGGCCGGGGGTGTAGCGCGGAGGTAGACCGCCCCTGGGTTCAATCCCCTGTACCGCAAAAAAAAAAAAAGAACAACAACAAAAAAGTACTGAGCTCTAAAATATACAGATCTGGCCTTAGTTCCCCTTCCTACTGCCGACATCCTGTAACTGGCCGAGAGACAAAGATCTGCTAGGAGCAACAAGGTCTATGAATTCCAGCAGCAGGGATTCTAATACCCTAATCAACAATGCTACTTGAGGGTAAGAGTCACTGATTTGGATTCCCAAACATCTAAATGACTCAAGAGAATCAACTACACTCTCTACTGATGTCTGAGATTTCTTCAGTAACTCGTATGACTGACTGGGCATCAGGAAGCAAGTCTTTCTTTTTGTCTAGAGACTTGAATCTGCACTGCTCTCTGCTCACCTTTCCTAGTTCCTTCTGTGGAGTGTGGATACTGTTTTGATCTTCCATTTTATCTTCTTCTTCATCAAACAAGCTAAGTACAGTTTTGGTTCTACCCTTGGTTCCTTTGTCCAATGGGGATGATGAAGAAAATAAATCAGAATGCCTGACTGCTTGCTGGGCAGATGTAGTCAAAAGTCGTTCCTGAAAATGGAAATAAGGAGAAAAAAAATAAGTAGTAATTGGAAATACAAATCCTGCCTTGAGGCCTCCCAAGCTCCTCACTGATCCAGTAACTGCTACATTTGCATGATTCAGGAAACTAGAGCTAATCACATCTCCTCCCATTTGACAGAACACTGAAGTCAACTGTGACTGGCTGCTTTCAGGAAGAGTCTTAGACAGATCATCTACAGTCAAAGATAATTAGAACCTGATGCACACAGGTTCCTCATGAGCTAGAAAACTTCTAATAGAGTCAACAAATGTCAATCTCTGGGAGTACAGCATGTATTTCCTAGTATTTAACTACTACGTAAGTCCCAAGGGAAACCTAATCAGCAAAACCAGATATTCACATTGTAGAAGGCTTACACTGTATAAGTGACTAGAACAATCTCTAAAATAATTCTAAAATGCAACATTTGTCCTTTCAACTGTATTGCAATTCAGGTAAGATATCAGTGATCATAAGAATGACTATTATTATCTGTAGCAGCGCCATTTGTTGCAGATGGTGTTGTTGATCGATTCATTAGAAATAGTCTCTCACAAGAATGACAACGGAGTCAACATGGCAGCTGAGAAGGCCGGGGAGGAGAGAGAGATGGAAATCTCTCCTCTCTCCTGCCATCCTTTTACCAGCATCTTGCTTTTACTGAGCATTATAACCAAAACATAATTGATCATAGGAGATAGCAAAGCAGTGATGGGGTGAGTCAGGGGAAAACATCAAGGTAGTCACATATGAATCAGGGAAGGAAAGGCTAAACAAGGAAGATGTCAGGGTCTTTGCTTATTGGTCTCATGGTACTCAGAGATTTCTCTTCGTGCAGAAATCTCCACTTGGGTGGGCAGTTTGTGCCCCTCCCAAGCCGAACCAAGGTGACCGCAAAGCTGATGACTAACAAGGCCCACAACAATTATTTGTACCACCAAAAAAGAAAAACAACTTCCAATTAAACATGCTATCCCTTGTGAGGTACATCCTAATTTCAGGATGGCTGAAATGTGGGAAAACACGCTTCTTTGAAGAAATATGTAATTTATAAAATAGTACAAGGCAATATGCTAAATGCTATAGATATAATGGTTTGCAAACCCAGTCCCAATCTGCAAGAAGCTTATGCTCAAGTAAGAAAAAGGGCAGTGTGGAAAGCAGTAAGAATCAAGTGTGGGATGGGTTGGGACCTGGGGCAACTCAGGTGTACAGCAGCCACTGGGAAGCGGGGAGGGTCATAGAGTGGTATAAATGAACATTTGTATGGCTGTAGTTCCAAAGAGCTTCCACAGGTAAAGTAAATGGAATGTTCTTCACACAGGCCCTGGGAGACATTAAACCTGAACAGTTGGCTACACAAAGTATAAGAGTTAGAAAAAACAAAGAGCTCGGCATGGTGGAATGTGCTTGTAACCTCAGTACTTAAAGAGGCTGAGACAGAAGGATCCCAGGTTTGAGGCCAGCCTCAGCAACTTGAGATCCTGTTTCAAAATAAAAAATAAAAGGGAAGCCAGGTGTGGTTGCATACACCTGTAATCCCAGTACCTGGGAGGCTGAGACAGGAGGATCCCAGGTTTGAGGCCAGTCTCAGCAACTTGAGACCCTGTTTCAAAATAAAAAATAAAAGGGAAGCCGGATGTGGTGGCATACTCCAGTAATCCCAGTACTTGGGAGGCTAAGACAGGAGGATTGCAGATTTGAAGCCAGCCCCGGCAACTTAGCAAGGCCCTCAGCAACCTAGAGAGAGACTCAGTTTCAAAATTAAAACCAAAAATAGGGCTGGAGGTGTAGCTCAGAGGTAGAACACCCCTGGGTTCAATTCACAGCATCACTAAATCAACACTAAATAAATAAGTGAATGAATAAATAAGCAAAAATAAAAGGGGCTGGGGGTGTAGCTCAGCGATAGAATGCCCCTGGGTTCAATCTCCAGTACCAAAAAAAAAAAAAAAAAAAGGAAAGAATGACGGAGAGGAAAAACAAGGAGGTGGGGAGAGACTGAAGGCAGTTGCTACTGCATTACCAGTAGTGGCTAGAGCATCAGCCACAGACCTCCAGCAAGAGATGGCCAACCTACAGGAGGAGAGAGCTAGAGTGTGAGGAGAAATACACATTTTGCTTTACTCTAATTCACAGCCAGCATCAAATAGAGGTAAAAGAAAGGCAAACTAAAATCTTGAACCTGCAATCCTCCTGTTTCAGCCTCCCACGTATTGGGATTACAGGCATGTGCCACCATGGCCGGTGCAAACTACAATCTTTAAATCAGCCTCTTAATTCAAGTACAGGTAGGGACTAGAGTGGAACCAAGGGAAAGAGGAAGAGCACAGAGAAGCCAGGAAGAGCAAATGTGCACACACACCAAATGAAAAACCTTTCTACACACCGCCACGCTAGGCGGGCATCGGTGAGAGGCAAAGTGTACACAGACACGACATGACAGTAACAACACAGGCAGGAAGCCTGCGTACCACTGTGTGAGCACACCCAGAAAAGGACCAAAAGGCCAGGTGCACTGGCGCACACTTGTAATCCCCATACTTGGGAGGCTAAGCAAGGAGGATAGGAGGTTTGAGGCCAGCCTCAGCAATGTAGCAAAATCCTGTTTTGAAATAAGAAATAAAATAGGGCTGAGGGTGTAGCTCAGAGATAGAATGCCCCTGGGTTCAATTCCCAGTGCATGCGCACGTGCACACACACGCACACGTGCACACACACGCACACGTGCACACACACGCACACGAAAGGAACCAGGAGGCCAAGGGCCACAGGGGTGGGAGCGCAGGCTGTTTTCTTCATGCCTTTCAGTGTTTTCAAATCTTTCTACAAATGAGCCATTCATTGAGGCTGAAAGACATAACAGTTTGTGAGTGCGTGTGTCTGTGTGTGTTACAACAACACAAGAGACATAAATGCATGAGGAAACAAGAAAGGCCACCTTTCCTGCTGCCTCAGTCACACCAGCTGTCCCCGAGTCTGTTGATCCTTCGGCATGCTTGACCTTCTTATCTGCAGGTTTCACTCCAAATTGTGCCTCCTTCTCTTCTTCATCACTGAACAGCAAAGGTGGCACCTCAGGGACTGTCTCTTTTTTCTAGCAAGAGAAGAGTAATGATATTCACAACAATAATTAAAAAAATACGTCCAACTAGCATGGCAATGTATAGAACAATGGGAACAGGTCCTCTTGGGGTGTGAGCAAAATGTTGAGGAGGACGGCAAGGGAGGCACCAATAGAGAGAGACAACCAACAGTACCCCCTGGACTCCAGGCCATAGCACCTCAGTTTCTGCCACCATTCTGTCCTTGTTTCTGTCAACCCTCACCCTCCCCTCACTTAAGACCTGGCCACCGCCACCTGGAAATTTACGAGGTGCTCTTTCTCTGTGCGCCTCCCTCCTCCTACATTTCAACTATAAGACATCATTTAGGGTTGTCTTGCTAAAAACAAAATCCCTGACAGATTACTTCATCTCCCACCCCAAACCTGTACTCTTTGCATTACTCAAATGACAATCAATGGACACCCCATTGTGTCTCTCTCATCTGCACCTATCAGTCCTTGAAATTCCTTAAACTTACTGCAAACTTTCACACTTCCATACAGTGCTCCCCTCTCTGCTGCAGGAGCAAATCCTCCTCTTTTCTGCAAGGTCCAGCTCAGATATAACTCATGAAGGTTCCCAGTTCTTCAGCAGGTATCAACTGATACTTTGAATAAACATACTGTTTCTTTCTCTACCTGGCATTTACTTTACTTGCTTCCTAACTCAGATGAACTGCTAGCACACATCTATCTGTTCATTCATTTGAAAGCACTATATACTGTAGTTCTACAGCCAGTCATGACATTTTATACTAAGTAGGTGGTCAAGTTTGCAAACCCTTTGGCCTTTCTCTCCTCTCTTCCTTTGCTAGGAGACAGGAGTTTAGAGATTAGCAACTCAAGTGACATGACTCGTCTAGAGTTATGGGAATCCAAGTGACTTGTCAACAGGTTCTTGAGGAAAGAACTAAAACTTTACCATACTAACTAGACTAGATGCTACAAGGAAGTGAGCTCTGGTGCAAGCCTAAATCAAGTTAGGAAGGTAGATTTGGGAAACTAAAGAAGGACAGTGCTAACCACAACAGAAAAAAGTTAGAAATGAAGAACAGGTGGTTTTCAGTTATTGTTAGAAAGAGACCCCTAAAATGTAAAGTGATTCCATTTTCAATCAAAAGAAGACTACAATCTCACAAAGAACTTCAGAAGAAATATAAGGCAATATAAGTTATTGAAAAAACTGTTGGGAACATGCTGGGCTTGCTAGAAACTCCATCAATTGTCACTACAAGTTGCCTGAGGAGAAAGAGGAAAGTACTTAATGTCAAAATGTATTCTCCATTCATATAAATTAGGTCCTTAAGCAAAGGAAAACGCCACCCAAAGTAAGGGTTTTAAAATTTCTTACAGAAAAGTTTACTCCTCGTCATCATCATGAAATTTGCTTTTTTGATAGGCTTTTTTGATAAACTGACTCATGTTTAACTTATTTTAAAGTATCTAGCATCTCAAGCCGGGCGTGGTGGCGCATGCTTGTAATCCCAGTACTTGGGAGGCTGAGACAGGAGGATCCGGGTTTGTGGCTAGCCTCAGCTACTTAGTGAGGCCCTCGGCAACTTAGTGAGACCCTGTTTCAAAATAAAGAATACAAAAATAGGGCTGGGGGTGTAGCTCGGAGGTAGAATGTCCCTGGGTTCAATCCCCAGTACCGCAGGGAAAAAAAAAATCTAGCATCTCAAAACAAATCTCTTTTATTCACTATATATATATATTTTTTTTCCATGTGGTACTGTGGATTGAACACAATAGTGCTCTATCACTGAGCTACACTGTTGGTCCCATTCATTCATCCATCCAAATATCCATCCATCCATCCATCCATTCAGGAGATTGAATCCCGGGGATTCTACCTCTGAGCTACACCTCCAGTGCTTTTTATACTGAAACAATGTCTTGCTAAGTTGCTGAGGTTAGCCTTGAACCTGTGATCCTCCTGTCTCAGCCTCTCAAGGACTGGGATTTCAGGCCTGTGCCACCATGTCCGGCTTATTTTTTATTTTGAGACAGGGTCTTGTCAAGTGGCCCAGGCTGGCCTTGAACTTGAGATCCTCCTGCCTCAGGCTCCTGGGTAGCTGGGATCCCAGGTGTGCACCACCATACCTGGTTTATCTTCTACTGTCGTGGTATCTCACGAGCACCAGAAGTGGAATCATGCAGTACTTCTGTGTCTAGCTTAGTACATTTAGCATAACGTGCTCAAGGCTTGTGCATGCAGCAGCATGTATGAGAATTCCCTTCCTTCTTAATGATGGGCTAAAGACATAACCTGGTCCAAGGGGAAGTACTGGAGATGCGCTCCTCAACGGATCATCTGTGCCTTGCCACGGTCTGGATCTGGAATGTCCCCCAGAGGCCCAGGTACTGAAGGCCTGGTCCCCAGCTGTGAACCCTGGGGAGGTGGTGAAACCTTTAAGAGGTGGGACCTAGTGGGAGGAAGTTAGGTCACTGGGGGTAGCCTTGGAGGGGATACTGGGACCCAGCCCTTTCCACACTCTCTCTGTTTCCTGGCAACCATGAGGTGAGCAGCTTCTCCTGCCTCATGATCCTGCCTTGATGTAGTGTGCCACCACAGGCCCAAAAGCAACAAGGCAAACTGGTCATGCACTGAAACCATGAGGCAAAATGAACCTTTCCTCCCTGTAAGCTCATTATCTCAGGTCTTTTGTCACAGTGAAGAAAGGCTAACATGTCTTAACTGGCCTAGCCTAATGTTCACAGGATTCCATCCCACTGGGACTCAGTCTCTCCTGAGTGCCCTGTTCCTACTCCTGACTGAACGGCTACAAGACATGGAGGAATCCTCTTTTCTAGGCTTTGCTCGTGTGTTCCATCTGGAGAGTACTGCTAACTAGAAGAGCTCTTTCTAAACTCGGCAAGCAAGTTCTTCCATAAGACTCGGCCTCCAATGTCCATTTTCAGAGCAGACTCTGGGTAGTATCCCTGTTCATGTAGCATGACCTTGAGGTTACCCCCGGGGTCTAAGAGATTAAGAATACCGTTGCTGCAGGAGGAACAGACAAAGGTGGAGAGCCAAATAGAGAGCTTCCGCTATCAGCATCGTCTTCAAAGAGGAGTGATACTCTGTGGGACTTCTTCTGGCTGTATGAACAAGCAGAAGATCAAATTCAGGGCAAATGTGACTAAAAAACAAAAACCATATTCCTTCCAGGCCATACCTACAGCAGCCTACCTACCACCATCTGTTGACCTACATGGTTGAAAGCAGACAGGAAAAACCTCTGCATACGCGAAAAATTTTTTGGTCAGTCACTAGCTTCTGTCCCCCTCCCCTATGTAGAAGAGTCCAGGCCCTCTTCATCTTGCCCCGTCAGTCATTTTCCAGGTCTTCAAGATTAACAAAAAAAGATAGGGAGAAGAAATCAAGTAAGGATCCAAGAATACAAATATTTCCTCAGTATTAGGGAAGAAAATCTTTTTTTTTCCTTTTTTTTGGCATTGGGGATTGATCCCAGGGGCATTCTACCTCGGAGCTACACCCCCAGTCCTAATTTTTATTCTTTATTTTGAAACAGGGTATCACTAAGTTGCAGAGGGCCTCACTAAGTAGCTGAGGCTGGCTGCGAACCCGGATCCTCCAGTCTCAGCCTCCCAAGTACTAGGATTACAAGCATGTGCCACCAAGCCCGGCAGGGAAGAAAGTCTTGCCAGCGAAAGGCAAAGAATATTCACATTTGGTTTGTGTGAGGACTAGGCACCAGTTAGCAATGAAGTGCTATCTTGAGTGCTGAAAATCTTTCCTTGTCACCACAGGCACGGAGTAAATGACTTCTTACAATGCCCATCTCACCTGTCCTTGGCGATAGCAAACAGATCATCTTCATCCTCCTCCTCAAAGAGACTGGTCTTTTTCATAGTTGTGGCCTCCTGGCCCTTGATGGTTTCTGAGACCCTGAGTTCTCCTTTGGCCTTGCTATCAGATGCCGACTTTGTCTGTGAATCAGTGATATTCCACTGGTCCTTAGAATATAAAGCATGTATTGAAAAGCTGGGGGCTGGGGGCATGGTTCAGTGGTACAGCACTCGCCTCTCCTAGAGAAGAATCTGGACAGGTGCTGCTAAATCTCCCAGCTTATTACCATTAGATCCACCCCTTCTGTCTAATCACACTTCTCCGCAACTACCCACTTCTTCCTCAGACTTCATTTCTTCCTACAACAAGGAGGAGACTTCCATCCACCTACAACTTACCTTGAGCTGCTTTTCTCCTGTTAACCTGTCTGTTGGTATAGGGCCTCAGCCATAAAACTTGTGAGGGGTAAGAAATCTTCCCTCCTCAACAGGGCCTAACTCATCTGAATTAGTATGTACTACAGTTGGGGTCATACTTATTCTAAGCATTTTGAAAAGACTAATATTTAATAAACTAGACTAAATATCTTTCTTTGAGAAAAGACACAATCTTGTAAGTATCTTTTGGCAATGAAATATCACTAGGTAGAAATAGGAAAAAAATGTTTAGGTTAAGTGTAACTCTTAAATCCCATCAGATATAATTTAAACCTTCAAACAAAACCTCCACCCACCTCCTCATCACTGCTAAACAGGAAGGCAGAAGCTTGTTTTTTGGATTGTTCTGAGGGTTTTGCTTTCTCTTGACTCTGACTTTGTAGAGATGATGCCTGTTTCTTAGTAGCCGTAGCCCCAAAAAGATTATCCTAGAAAAACAAATAGCAGAAAGGTATGACAGCTCCATATACACAGAACAAAAAACATAAAGCTGTTCTCTATGTCAAGGATAGTAAGTCTCCCATCAGGGACAGAATGTAATACCTCTGGGGGAAAACCAACAGAATGCTAGTTACACCCCACTCCACAATCTTTCTTTTCTTCCCTCTTCTTTTTTTTTCTTTCAGTAGTAGGAATGGAACCCAGAGGCACTCTATCGCTGAGCTATCTCCCCACACACCACCTCCTGGCCCCAAGCCCTTTTTATTTTTATTTTATTTTCAGTACTAGCGATTGAACCAAGGGGCATTCTACCTCTGAGCTACACCCCCAGCCCTATTATTTATTTTGAAACTAGGTCTCACTAAGTTGTAGAGGGTCTTATTAAGTTGCTGAGGCTGGTCGTGAACCTGCGATCCCTTGTCCCAGCCTCCCAAGTACTGGGATTACAAGCGTGTGCCACCACACCCAGCTTTGTATTTTATTTTGAGATAGGCTCTCACTAAGTTTCCCAGGTGGCCTCAAAGTGCAATCTTGTCTCAGCCTCCTGTCGCTGCGATTACAGGCGTGTGCCACTGCACCTGGCTCCATGGCCTTTCAAACTGCATTCTCTACCCATGGAAGGGAAACGGATTCCCATGGTATTGGAAGGCAGAATGTAGGAGGGAGCAGGGGGAGACAATGTGAGGACAAGGTGGCAGGAGGAAGAACTGAGGCCCGTTCTGTAGCCCCACCTGGTCCTCCTGTGGGTGTCACAGCCCCACAGCACCAGCAGCTCACAACTCTCCAGGAATTAGAAGTCAGAGCAACGGATAAAAGGAGAAAATGGGGGGGGAGTGTCTCCCCACTCTTTTACAGTTTAGAAAGACACACACCGAGAAAACTAGGAAGGAATGACCTGTGTCTTCAGTCAACTTTAATAAAATCACTAGCATCCTAAGGGCTGATTCTTAGAGGTTCTATGTAAATTTTTGTGTAGTCAAGCACTTCGAAAGTATCTACTAAGATACTCTTTTTTTTTTAAATTTTGTAACAGTCTCACTAAGTTGCTGATGCTGGCCTTGAACCTACCATCCTCCTTTCTCGGCCTCCCAAGTTGCTGGGATTATTGGGGTACACCAAGGCACCTGGCTACTAAGATACTCTTATTAAAATAATGGGAACAAAACCATCAGAGGGCCGGAGTCTGAGTTAGGCTGGAAAAAAAATCTTAACAATATACTACAGCAGGGGGACAGTCCTGAACTGTGAAGACCAATGAAGGAAGCCTGTAGGGGGAGTGTGTAAGGCAGGAAAGACCATGAGAATAATGACCTGGTGTGCAATGCATGGACACTAATGACAAGTGTGGACACTCCCTGTGCATGGCGCTGTGCCAGGCACTGTGCAGGGTTTTTACATGAACCATGTCTCAGCCTTGATGACAACCTTGAAGCCACATGAGGCTGAAGAAGGTTAAGCCACTGCTGAAGGTCCGCGGTTTGCCATGATGGAGCTAGGTCTGTGGCCACACAGCCTAAGAGCTCCGCCACCATGCAAAACTGTGGAGGGTCAAGGCGCGGTCTGTTTCCCTCATGTTTTTCTCTTCCCATTCAATGTGGGAAAGAAATGCAAGGTCGTGGTCTTCCTTTTCCTATTTTATAGTTTTAGTGTGTGGTGCTGGGAATTGAACCAAGGGGTCATTCTACCATTGAGCTACACTCCCGGCCCTTTTTATTTTTTAATTAATTAATTAATTAATTAATTTTTTGTGGTACCGGGGATTAAACCCAGGGGCACTCTACCTCTGAGCTACACCCCCAGCCCTATTTTTTATTCTTTATTTTGAAACAGGGTCTCACTAAGTTGCGGAGGGCCTCACTAAGTAGCTGAGGCTGGCGGTGAACCTGTGATCCTCCTGTCTCAACCTCCCAAGTACTGGGATTACAAGCGTGCAACACCACGCCCGGCTTGCTTTTTATTTTGAAAAGGGTCTTGCTAAGTTGCTGAGGGTCTGGCTAAGTGGCTGACCTGTGATCCTCCCAACTCTGCCTCCCAAGTCCTGCAATTAAAAGTGTGTGCCACCATGCCTGGTTTATTCAAGACATTTTTGTAGATCACTGGGTATAACAAAGATCCACCCTCTGAAAAGTATTTCTCAAAGGCAGAGTCTAAAAAGTAAAATCTCTTAAGCTTTCCTTAAGAACTGGATCAGGAATCTAATGTCCTCCTCGATGCACAGCTGAGCTGGAGAAACTCAAGAGGTTTCCCAGATCCATTCTTGTGGTATCAGCCTTAAGTAGATGGACAGCTTCCCCATCACCTTGTGTACTCTATGATCCTCTGGCTACAGGGTCACATCAGCAACACTTTTCTACTGATCTAAAAGTTAATGATCTGGTGCTGCAATAACAATGCTTACCTCTTCATCTTCATCATCAAAAAGGGAGAGTGACGTGGGGAGCTTGCTGGGCAGCAGAGATGTGCCTTTGGACTTACTTGTATTTTGAGAAGTAAACAAATCCTGTTGAATCAAGATTGAAACTTCTGGTTAGCAGAGTATATCAGTTTTTAAAATATTAGGTCACTTGGGAGGCTGAGACAGGAGGATTGTGGTTTGTGGCCAGTCTCAGCAACTTAGGTCCTCCACAACTTATGTTTAAGGAGGAGAGCCACAGGACTCTGGGAGGGCTCACTAGAACCCAGGGACTTCCACACTTCTACCTGAAAGATGCCAGGCAGGAGGACACTTCCCAATCAATGTCCCACCGTGCTAAAAAACTAACTTCCTTTGCTTATCTAAAGAATCAGAGAGAATCACAAATTCAATAATGGAGAGGCTAGATCTCAAAAATCACTGGATTTATGACTAATTATTATTTGTTTATTTTTTGTGGTACTGGAGATTGAACCCAGAGGCATTCTACCTTTGAGCTATACCCCCAGCCCTATTTTACTTTTATTTTGAAACAGGGGCTGACCAAGTAGCTGAGAGCCTCACTACATTGCTGAGGCTGGCTTTGAACCTGCGATCATCTTGTCTTAGCCTCCCAAGTACTGGGGTTACAGGCATGCGCCACCATGCCTGGCTGACTGTTTTATTATTAACACCCTCTCTTCTAAGAATATATTATTTCTCTTAAATAAATACAATTTAAATTCTATTTAAAAAGGTTTTCTATGCTACTTGAGTTATAGCTATGAGGTATAGCAAACCAGGAAAAGATCTGCAAGATTTTGGAGAAACTGTCAGACTGTTATGTCAGCTCAGACTGCAAGGAAAGCTCTGTGACCTGAGCTACATGAATGAGAAACATAAAATAGGATGGTTTGTCCCCCAGGCAGAGAAACTCAACACATAAGAGCCAGACTACTGAATAGTACAAGAATGTATTTTCTAAAACCTCTCTGGATAACTGTTTTCAATATTAAACTGGTTTCACCTCCTCAGATATAGGCCCAATGAGTTTACTGAGAGTTGTCAGCACCGGGGTTTTGCTTGTGCTCCATGGAGTCCCAGATACCTCCTGCTTTTCTTTTCTTTTTTGCAGTACTAGGGATCAAAGCCAGGGGTGCTCTACCACTGAGCTACATTGCCAGCCCTTCTTATGTTGAGACCAGGTCTTGCTAAGTTGCCAAGGCTGGCCAGATTCCTAAGAGACAATACAACTACTGGAGGTTTAAACCACTAAGTGTTGGAGTGATGTGCGCTTCATGCCAATGAATAACCAGAACACATTCTAAGTCACTGAAGTTGCTCACATTTTTTTTCCATGCCCTCGATGACTAATAATTGAGTAATATCAAGCACTGGTATTAGGGGCAGGGTGTCAGGGACATGAGCAGGAACAAGATGTTGTGGAGCTTAAACTAGCTGGGGGCAGAGTCAATGAGCCAACAGATACACATGGTCACGTGGCAGCACATGCTATGAACAACAGAACAGAGGAGGGGAGAAGGAGCGCAGAGTGGTGGCTGCTGGCAGACTTGTCCTGAGTAGGGCCAGCAGGAGAGGCCTCATGGAGAACTGGAAGAGTGAGGAAGTGAGCTTCCTAGACAGTGGAAAGAGCATTTCCCCGAGGGGCCAGGGCCAAGAGCCTAAGGTGTGGGTGTGTTCCCCAGAGCAGGTAACTCAGTGTGGGGGCCCTGTCGTGCTGTGCCTTCATGGCAAGAATCTGGCTCTGAACTATGGCTAATTCCTGCCTCTGTACAGGAGCCTTGAATGAAGCACAAGCCACAAACGTGTTAACATCAAGTGTAAACAGTCCACCTCCAAAGACACAGAACTTCATCAAAGATTTGAATGTAAAGTCTAACCAAGAGAACTGAACCTGGAGTTCACAATTTCTTGAAATTACATGTGAATTTCTGCCACATACACATATTTTTTCTGTGATGGGGTTTTATGACTCCCCTTACATTCTTGTACAAGTCTCCCATTCCTTAAAGGGCTGGCCTAAAACCCGTTCTGAAAGGAGTAGGCATGATGGTACCAGCAAAAGCAGCAGAGCTTCCCAAAGCCTAGAGGGACCCAGGCCACTTACAATCTGGGACCGGCCATGACAAGACCAAATACATGTCACCATAGCACCAAGCCCACTATTTAGTTAGCGAGAGTGTCAAAAACAGGAAGCAGCCAGGAGTGCTAGTACATACCTATAATCCCAGTATTTGGGAGGCTGAAACAGGAGGATTATAGGTTTGATGCCAGCCTCAGCAACTTAGTGAGACCCTATTTCAAACCAAAAAAATAATAAAAAGGGCTGGGGTGTAGCTTGGAGGTAGAATGCCCCTGGGTTCAATCATCCCCAGTACCACCACCATCACCACCACAAAAAAAAAACCTGGAAGTGGCACAAATGCCTCATGGACCAGTAAGTAGCCTACAATTTGAGCATCCTAAAGAGAGAGTATTTCCCTCCTAGGAGAAGGAATGGATTCAAAGCCAAAGGTACTGTATACATATTGCTTTATAAATATCAAGTATTTTATTGTTTCTTTTTTTGGTATGGAGATTGAACCCAGGGGCATTCTACATCTAAGCTATACCCCTAGCCCTATTTTATTTTAAATTTTGAAATAGGATCTCACTAAATTCCCATGCTGGCCTTAAGCCTGTGATCCTACTGTCTCAGTCTCCCAAGTACTGGGCTTACAGTGTGAGCCACCATGCCCAGCTCTGAGAGGTTATTTTCGAGGAAAGAACTGAACTACTTAATAAAACGTCTTGCACCTCTACTGAGAAAAGACAAATTCAGAAATAATTTATTTTTATTATTTAGCAGTACTGGGGATAGAACCTGGGGCATTCTACCTCCGAGCTACACCCCCAGACCAATTTTTTATTTTTTATTTGGAAACAGGGTCTCACTAAGTTGCGGAGGGCCTCACTAAGTAGCTGAGGCTGGCCGCGAACCCGGATCCTCTGGTTTCAGCCTCCCAAGTACTGGGATTACAAGCGTGCGCCACCACGCCCGGCTTATTATTTTTATTTTTATTTTTATTTTTTGCGGTAGTGGGAATTGAACCCAGGAGCATTCTACCTCTGAGCGACATCCCACTCCACTTTTTTATTTTGAAACAGGGCCTCACTAAGTTGCTGGGGCTGGCCTTGAACCTGCAATCCTCCTGTTTCAGTCTCCCAAGTACTGGGATTACAAGCATGCATCACCATGCCCTACTTAGAAATAATTTCTAATGTCATATCCATAGATGAATATCCAGAACCAAAGAAAAGAATTGCATACCTCAGAGTCCTCCTCATCTGAAAACAAACCTTTCTGAGTCTTTGTTTCTGACAAGAGCTTGAGACTTTTGCTGGAAGGTAGGGTAACCTTTGTTGGGAAAAAAAGAAAAATGGAGGATTAGCACATAAGATGTCTGAAAATGAGTTTACTCAATCATTCATTCAGAAAATGTACTGAGTCTCTGCTATAGGATGGCACCAAGCCAGGCACCAGGGGAATGAAGAGGCTGGGGATCCTGGGTGTGTGAAAAGTTCAAACAAGGAATTAATACAAGGGAAGAAGTATTATGTGAATAATTAAAAACTGGACATAAGTTAGAAAAGAGGGAAGAACCAGTTCTGTGCGACAGTACATCTCTTAGGAGGGACAAAGCTGGCACTGACTGGTATAAGCAAGGGCATTCCAGGCAGGGGAGCCTCGTGGGAAGAGAAGAGCAAGATAAAGCAGAGGCCATGTCTGGTTCACCAGGGAGCAGGACAGACTGCCTGTGTCATGCGGGGCACAAAGGGGACATGCTCAACCGGAGGTTTGTGGAAAGGCAGGCCGCCCTAGAGCATGTGGGTTCTCAATGCTGGCACTCTGGTGGCAGGCAGGGAAGTGAGGGTTTCAGAGCAAGGACATGACACAGTGAGATGTGCTTTGGAAACAGGGGTGCAAGCTGTACAAGATAGGAGGGCAGGGACTGCAAGGACTGCAGCCAGAAGAGCTTAGACTGATGGGGACAAGCTACTGGCCACTACAAGGCAAGCTGAACCTCAAAAAAAAAAAAAAAAGATGGTAGTGGATTATAATACATTGATTAAAGAGTCCATATTCCCATAACTAAAAATGGGGTGGGGGGGGGAGAAACCTTTTCTATTTAGAAGAATGCCAGCTAATAAGTATAGAAGAAATACAGAATTAGAAAGACATTCTTACATACCCTCGCAAGATAACTGGTACAAAAGTGGGTGTTAAAACCACTGAGCTCAAGGCTGGTAGAGAAGAGGATCTTCAGAGTGTCAGAGTGTCGCTTAGACATCAGCTTATTAATGACAGAAAGGAGCAGAGCACCTTTCCAGGGGAGCCGCGTGGCGAGAGCCATTTTAACAAACTCCCCAAGACCATGGTGGACTTGAGGTGTCATGGGAGGTGGGGCAGTGGGAAGGCATGCCTTGCCTATTTTCTTGCCAAAAATGCTGAACTTGAATCTAACTGTAGGAAAACAAGCAGGCAGATTCAGTGTGAAACTCTCTACAATACAATGGCTGGCCATAAAAAAACAAAAACATTAACATGGGAAGCACTGTTTTAGTTTAAAAGGAGACCAAAGAAACAAGACAACCAGATGCAATGCAGTAACATGCCTGGATCCTGGGTCTCTTTAAAAACAGTAAAACAAGCTGAGCGTGGTGGCACACGCCTGTAATACCAGTACTTGGGAGGCTGAGGCAGGAGGATTGCAGGTTCGCAGCCAGCCTTAGCTACTTGTGAGGCCCACTGCAACTTAGTGAGACCCTGTTTCAAAATGAAGAATAAAAAACCAGACTTGGGGGTAGAGCTCAGAGGTAGAATGCCCCGGGTTCAATCCCCAGGACCACAAACAAAACAAAACAAAAAAAACCAATAAAACAAAGCTGCTACAAAGGACATTTTGGAGGCAAAAATAAAGAATTATAAAATGGTCAATATATGATAATTTTATGGTAATACATTTGTTAGATGTAATAAAGACATGCTGGGCCAAATTGGGGAAAGTAGAATGTGAACTGGATATTAGATTCTATTATAGAATTACTGTTAATCTCATAGCTGTTGATAATGGTATTTGTTTATACAGCAGTTTTTTTCAAGAGATGCTTAATGAAATATTAGAGGTAAAATATTGAAAAGTAGCAAGGGGATGGGTCTGGGGTGTGTGGCTCAGTTTAAAGCACTCGCCCAGCATGCACACTGAAGATCCTCATCTCTACAACTTACTTGCAAATAGTTCAGGAAAAAAATCTATTGTGTAGAAAGGTTCAGAGATATATAAAATGTTTGGCAAAATCCTAACAACTGCTGAATCAGGGTGGTGGTTATTTGGGTATTCGGATTCTTCTTTTAACTTTATGTCTGAATTTCTTCAATATAAACATAACAGTACTTCCCTCTGGGCTCTAGATTAATAAGATGCCCCGGATCAACATTCCTTCCTTCATTCTTCCCTCCTGCTCACCACGTTTTCTACCTGTGTTCTGTTTCCATCTGTCTGAGTTACAGTAGCATCTGGCAAAGCCGCTGCTTTTCCTTTAAACAGGTCTCCTTCCTCATCATCGAAGATACTGGTAGTGGATTTGACTTTTTCTTTAAAAAGATACCAAAAGCATACAATTACATTAAGGTCAACCAATTACAATATTCACAAATTTAAAAAAAGTTTTTCCCTCTCAAAGGATAAATCAAAAAGCCATGTCATTTCTTTATTCCTTTTTTTGTGGTCCTGGGGATTGAACCCAGGGGCATTCTACCACTGAGCTACACCCCCATCCCTATTTAATTTTTTTATTTTGAAAGAGAGTCTCACTAAGTTGCTGAGGATGGCTGTGAACCTGCAATCTTCCTGTCTCAGCCTCTCAAGTACTGGGATAACAAGTGTGTGCCACCACGCCCGGCTTTGATTAGTTATTAAAAAGTAGTAAGTGGAACCATACTATTGCCTTGGCTGGGGATCAAACCCAGGGCCTTGTGCATGCTGGGCGAGTGCTTTACCACTGAGCCATACCTCCCAGTCCCATTCCCTTGCTACTTTTCAAATAGCACAACAGTAGCTCAAATGAAACCTAGGAGAGATGTTTAACCATCTGGCTGACATACTTAATCCCAACAGCAGCATCCTGTGTTTGGAGGAGCTGGGAATGGCGTAAAAGGGAGAGAGATTTACAGAAATAAAGACCATTTAAAGGAGCTACCAAGTCAACCACTCTAGGAATCTGCTTTTTAGCAATCCAAATACATAAAAGCAGATAAAAGCAAATACTTAAATCCCCCAGAACTCTGTTTACCCAAACAAGACAAACTTTAGGGACAGTTTGGTAGACATGCTTCTAAATTTCGCCAAAGTCATTGAAATGAGGGTGCTGATTCATCAGTGTCCCAAGAGACATTTGTCAAGCAACACAGCTTTAACTTTTTTTCATTCTGACAAGAGCCACTGGGAGTGCCATCAGCACATTAAACAACAAATGACTTACAGGAAAGAGTTCATGAACACAGACTTAAATCTAAGGGGAGAGCACCCAAGTGGACAGTGGGCTGAAAATCCTGTTCTTCTTGGATACCTGAGCTTAGTGGCAGAGAGAAGAGAAGCTGGGAATTCAGTGACCAGCATGCAACATTCTGCTTATATAATTTATGAAATTTCTTTGCTGACAGTATGATTAAAGCTTTCCCTGTAATTCCAAAGGTCAGAACTAGAAATTTTAAGCAGAGATTACAGGGGAAAATATTTGAACTCTTCATAATGAAGATAATCTTAGTGATTAGTTTCCAGATCAGAAAAGAGTGATCCATTACCTAGAGACTTCTGAGGTCACAGAACTATCTAGTATATGTAAGACAATAGCAGGACTGCTTGGGGAGGGATTCTGGAATGGCAAGAGACAAAGGACTAAGAAGCTGTGTCCTTTTAGGTCAACATTCTTTTTCTGGTTAAATTCCAAAATCAGAGGATAGAAGAGGCACCTGTCTTGGAAGGTTTGCTGCAGGATGCTGCGAAAAAGTCGTCATCGTCATCATCATCAAAGAGGCCGGCAGGAGCCGGAGGGCACGGGCTCTTCCCTGGAGTGGGCTGCTCAGGTTTCTGAGGCTCCTTCAGTGATGGAGCAGAGGTGGTCCCAAACACATCAGTGTCCCCTGGGAGTGGAAAGAAGACAGCCACAGCTGGGAGCCAGTGCGGGCCTCCTGACTATAGAAAAAACGGTACCACCCACCAAGAACCGTTACTTTCAGCTCATCCACAAAACACATTAACAGGGCCAAATAACCTTCATGTGTTACTGCTAGAAAACATCCCACAGTGCGCAATGACCTCAAACACAGAAAGTCCAAGGCCACCGATTTGTTTTTTATCTTTCTTTCCTTTCCCTCTCTCTCAGTCTCTGAGTGGTGCTAGGGACCAAACCCAGGGCTTTGCGCATGCCAGGTAAGCACTCTACCACTGGGCTACAAATTCAACCCCCAAGGCCACTGATTTCCAAGATGAGCTAACACCAGAAAATGAGCTCTTTCTATAAGCTGTTCAGTGCCCCAGAGACTTCCTACTCTCCGCCCAGTCCTCAGAAGAAGACATTTTTAAAAAATGACAGAATGGTAATCATATCACTTTTTTTGTCTTTTTTTTAACCCTGTTACCTAAAAATACAGAAACACCTCCTGCTGGGATTTTCTTTCCAGGTTTAGAAGATGAAGACTCTAGAAAAAGGAAGAGACAATCATTTCACAAAGAAAATAATTTTCCTAATTGTTAAACTCACCCCTCCTGAGTGTAACAGTTGAAATAAAGCTACGAGTGTGTATACAAAATTACCAATTCCAATCTCAAAGCAATGTACAGGGAGGGAGAGGGACCAGGTGGGAACTGCTCCAAGAGTTGTGTGCATGTATTTTTTCTATCACTGTATACCCCAATATGATGTTTAATTACACTGCACCAAATTAAAACAAACTCTCCTTTCCTGAAGTATGTGCAAGGTGACACATACCTAATAGGAGGCATTTAAAACTATTTTTTCCTAAATAAGCCTATTAAAAATTCCTGAGTGTTTTCTTCTCTCATTCCTTGGGATTAATGCAGTGCGGCTGTGACTCCCATGGAAGGTTAGTGTGAACGTGGTCCAACAGCAGCAGCAGGGATGGCTGGGGGTGGCAGGGGCAGGGCACCAGTGCCCCTTAAAACTGCTCGCTCTACCCATTCCAGTGTGATGATGTGAATAGGTAAGAAGGAACAGCACAAAACAAGAAATGGCCATGACAACAGCAAGGAGGACAACAGCAAAGAGGGAAACAAGGCAGTCACTGGGTGCTGAAAGTAGCATGCAGAACTTGGAGGGCAGTGAGCTGATGGCCCAACAAGCCCAAGGAGGACCCATGCTGAGGGGGTATGACCTGCAGGACTGAATCGCTTAAAATAATCAATTCCCAGTCCCCGAGAACTACTTTTTCCATACCTTGTTATGGTTTAATATAGAATGCCCCCTGGAAAAGCTCAGGTATTGGCAATGCAAAAGTGCTCAGAGGTGAAACAAATGAACCAGGACTCTAACCTCATCAGTGGATAAATCCATAGAAAGATAAACTTGAATTGATTCACTGGGTGGTAACGCAGGCAGGTGGGTGTAGCTGGAGGTATGGTGTTGGATACTATATCTGTCCCTGGTCACTCGGTGTCTCTCTGCTTCCCAGCAGCCATGAGATGGGCTGCAGTCCTCTGCCACATGCAGTGCCGCCATGATGTTGGCCTTGGAGTGAGCCGACTATGGACTGTACCTCTGAAACTGTGCACCCAAATAATCCTTTCCTCCTCTGTGTGGTTCCTGTCAGTTATTTTGGTCACAGGCATGGAAAAAAGGACTAAACACACCGAATGGAATAAAAGCTGCAGATTTTTTTAAAAAATGTATTTTTAAAAAACACCAAGGATTCAGATGTACACCACCTTGGTGAGTTTCTTTTTTTTTTTTTTTGCGGAACTGGGGGTTGAACCCAGGGGCATTCTACCTCCGAGCTACACCCCCAGCCCTATTTTTTATTCTTTATTTGGAAACGGGGTCTCACTAAGTTGTGGAGGGCCTCACTAAGTAGCTGAGGCTGGCCACGAACCCAGATCCTTCTGTCTCAGCCTACCAAGTACTGGGATTACAAGTGTGCGCCACCATGCCCAGCTCCCCTTGGTGAGTTTCTGATAACAACTTAAAAGGCAGAACTAGAAATCTTTCTTTGAATTAAAAACTTCATTACGATAGTCTCAACACTACTACCAAGTTTTTTTTCCTGACTGACTTGTAAATTCTCTCCCAAGAAAGAGGCAAAACTATATTGTGCATTTATAGATGGCACCATTTCTTCCAAGTCATGAATAGTAAAGACAAACTACTTTTAACTGGTCCAAGGCAAACAACAAACAAACAAACAAGCAAAACCACCTTTCAGCTTAACGAAGAAACAAGGTTTTGGAACAACTTTCAGCATTCCGGGTTTTAATGGGGGAGACACAGCTATAGAATCCTGCACAGAATGCAGAGCCGGCCCCAGCCCCAGCTCACCTTCATTAACCAGGGCTTGACCTTGCTGATCGCGGGGGGCGTCCCTGAAGAGGTCGCTCTGGTTATGACAAGGCACATGACAACAAATTTAACAATGTAAAGGTACATGTGGGTGCACGTGAAGATTCCTAAGGAAAAGCGCCCTATAACTCAAAGCTATGTATTTCTGTTCTGCCAGAAAGTCAGCTGTAAAGTATTATGAAAAAACAGACC
>PVJS01031017.1:0-23698 GCA_004027185.1 Glis glis | reverse complement strand
ATTAAGATATCAGCATCTCTATGAAGCATATCAAAAAATGTCTAGATTACAGGTCTTTTCTATGTTATTATACTTCTGCGGGTAGAAAGTAAAGTTTATGAGAATACATTACACACAGGAGACACTCAATGGTTGAATAAATGAATGGATGGTTGTTATTTTTTGGTTGGTTCAATAATTTCTAACACCTACACCTCTTTTGCTTTATTCCCCTCACCACACAGTTTCAAACAATTATAATTCCCTATGTCCCTTTAAGGCAGAGTGATTGTAATCTAGGGATAAGCACTTGCCCTGAGGTGAACTGAACCAATCAGAATTGCTCTCCAGATCTGACTCTAGACCTGGGATACAGAAAAAAAGAAGACATCTAAAACTGAGGCACTAGATGATAGCATGACAGGAAGGTT
Source organism: Glis glis (assembly GCA_004027185.1). Taxonomy (NCBI): domain Eukaryota; kingdom Metazoa; phylum Chordata; class Mammalia; order Rodentia; family Gliridae; genus Glis; species Glis glis. Next base: position 23,288 of record PVJS01031017.1, on the reverse strand, counting down.
GATGAGTTCCTACTTCTGATATCTAAGGTTCTCTGTTTCTTGTTCTTTCAAAGACTCAGTTCTTTCAACTCTTCCTTCAGTTTTGTCAGTTACTCCAGAATCATTCCAACTAATTTTCTTCTGATCCCATTTTAGTCAGTTCATGTTACTGACAAACCAAAGAATTTACTCATGTAACCAAAAAAAAAAAAGTTGAAGCTTTCCCCATTGTCTTCACTTTTTAAAACAAAAATACCTTAAGGTATTTTTAAGTTAATATATATTTATTTATAAACTCTCATGTTTGTGTATTTTATTGCTGGGACCAAGTTAGGAATTCATAACATACCTTACCCTTCCTTTCAACACTTTTGCCATGAGCGGAAGAATAAGAACTTTGAAGGGCATGTATTTCCTCCATTCTCTTTTCTACCAAAAGAAGGAAATTCCTTCCTGCTCTAATTCCCTGGGTGAGTAACAGCAGATTAACATTCTGGAGCTCTTCTATTTCTGTTTCCAGTTCAGAGGGGAGGAATAGAAAACCCCATTCTGACTTCAAGCCCAACCTGCAATCTCTAGTCCAACTTTACCTTTAATAAAGCTGATATTTTGATCCCATTTGGCACAGTTCTTAGTGTTTTTATTAACCAAACCCTGGAACAAAAGAAGGGCAAGTAGTAAGACCCAAATACCAAGCCTCATCTTGAAAAATCCAATGATAACAAACCCAGATAGATCAACAAATGCAAAGAATCAAAGGAGATTCTTTCGGGAATGCATATCCAACAGGTTATCTCAACTAGGAAAAGAAAAGCTAACCCTTCTCTCTTCAGGCAGAAAGTAATTATGTCCTTTCAGATGGTACATAGAAAATGTCAGACCCTGGATCATCAGACTATAGTGAAGATGTTAGTGGAGAAGACAATGAAACTCTTCAAAACATTTTCTTTCTGGGGTGGGGGGGGGGAAGACAGCTACATACAGGAAGATTAAGACAAACTGGTTAAAAAACTAAGAAGTTCTTTTTAGTAGTAAGAGTCCATGATAAACATGAATAATTAAAACATATTCTACTTTGAAGAGAGAACTGAGGTGGTTCACAGTGAGGAAATATACCAAAAACATTTAGCTAAAAAGACATGAGAAATGACTTACAGCTATAGGAAATGAAGAATATTCTACCAGAAATCTTGGATAAGAGAGTTCCAGCCTTAAAAATTATACTAAGCTATGTATACTTCCTAGAAAGCAGGCAAAGGAACAAAACAGCATACCTATCAAATATTTTTCTCCAAATAAATTTTTCTCCTGGCACTAAATCTATAATGAATTTGTCACATGGATCCTTAAATTAAAAAAAAATCCACAAATAAAGACATTTTTTCAATGTGCCACTTTTAACATTTACCTCCAACAACTTACATGCTTTTTTTGGCCTAACAGTGAATGAGTGAGAACAATCTTGATAAAACTAAGATAAACACTTTAGGTCAGCTATTCTACTTCATTGTGACATGAAGTTTAGAAAAATCTAAAATATGGATAGTTCATATACTCAAACATTCTCAACATCTACTGTCTCAGCCTTAATATTGGTAGGCGCAAATGGCAATTATCTCAAAATTGAGCCTATGTAAAAAAATTGGAATATGCCACTGCTAACAGTCTAAAGTTGTATTAGCAAATTTTACTTAAAACATAGGTAAATTTCTATTTTGAAAAACAAAATAACTTGGATTATTGCTCATACAATCATTCAATCTACAAGAAAATAAATGGTACTGGCTATGCAAGGATAAAAAAACTCCTCAAAAATTTCAATCTCAATAGGTAGCCTTAAAAATAATTCAGTAAAAGCCTCAGGGAATTAATAAGCTAAGAGATAACTATGGCAGCAGCTAAAGTTTAGAAAGAAAGACAAGACTGAAGTAACATTTAGAGTATCAACTATACACCAAGCACTGTTTTTAGGCATTTTAAACATGTCACAGTGTGATTAATTTTCAGATTTTTGTAATGGTTAATATTAGTACTGTTTTACACGTGATTTAATTATATTGAGCTTCAATAAACTTACCAAGGACACACAGATAGCAATTAGCTGAAACAGGATGCAAATTTATATCTGACTACAAAACCCAATTTTTCTCGAGCAACTAACCACTCCTAACATAGCCACTTCAATCATAAATTAACCTCAATAAAGCTCCAATTCATGTAATTCTGAGTTTTCTAATAGATTATAAGATACACAGATATTTAATGTTCATTTAGAGTATTAGTGTTTTTAGTTGAATACTAAATAATCTGGCAAAAAGCAGCTTTGGCTTTAGTTTAGTTGCTACTATAGTACCTTGATGGCAATTACCTAGCTGTCTCAGATGCTTTGTACTTAAAACAGAAAATCATGTTGTTAATACAAAGTAATAAACTTCACTTATTTTCAGTACATTACACACACACATATTTATACACATAATATATATATATATACGCATATAAATTAAAGTGGAATTTGGTCAATTAAACGTTCATTCTCTTTAGAATTTAAGACAATTACATAATTACATAGTTTAGCTAATGCCATCTAAAGGCTGATGACAAAAACTCTTATATCATTCTCAACTGATTTTTCTCAGTGTGATAAGGCAATTTAATGATCTGCTAAAGCTACCTGCTTCTCATGAAAACTTTTAGATTAAAATCTAATGTGATAAGCAGGTTGTGCTGTAGGTTTTAAACAATTCTGATGGTTAACTTAGAAGTTTAAGATTATTTTTTGAAGAAAATAAAGTAAAATGGAATTCAGCCTATTTCTATACCTGGGTATTATACACGATTACAGGTGTTCTTTGCATTGCTCAAGTATAAGATTTTTTAAAATTTAAAACACCCAATTCAAATATTAGCAAACAAATGATTTGTTACAAAATCTGGTTACATACCGCCAACAAAAAGATCTATTCCTCCAGCTTCTTTTATTTTCTTTTCAAATGCATCACATTCTGCTTGTAAATCCGTAGCATTCCCATCAAGGATATGAGCATTATTAGGGTCTATATCAATATGCTTAAAAAAGTTATTCCACATATAAGAATGGTAGCTTTCAGGATGATTTCTTGGAAGTCCTAAACATGAAGTTAATAAACAAAAATGTAACTACTTACAAAAGTAAATCTAACTTTTCTATACCATATTCAAATAAAAGTATTAAAATATGAAATATATATTACATGTGCAGAATTATATCACCTTATGTATATGTATTAACATAATTAGTTTATAAAACATCCATGGAAATACTGTTATCATTCCATTTTATAGATGAGCAAGTAAAAACTTTTCCCAAGGGCACACAGCTCACACAGGAGCTGGGATGCAAACACGGGAAGTCTTTAGTGTGCACTTAACCACTACACACTTCTCAAATACACAAAATTTTAACAGTGGAACTGATTCATACAGTAAACTCAAAGTAAATTAGTTAAATGCTCAACTGAAATGTTGGGCACGTTCCTCCTCTATTCTTTCTATATGTGTGCAAAGTATATTGAAAGTATATTGACTCGTGATGGTTTCTGGCTACCACTCTACCATTGAAAATGTATTCCTGCCAGGCACAGTGGTACACACCTATAATCCCAGCTACTTGGGAGGCTGAGGCAGGAGGATCACAAGTTCAAGGCCAGCCTGGGCAACTTAGGAAGACATAGTCTTTGAAAAAAGAAAGTATTCTTATATTTATATTTTAACACAGAATCTCTAAGAATCAGAGAACTTTCCAGATAACACATAAACACAATAAATTATAAAAGCTTCACAGCTATTAATAGTCTTTAATTTGAAAAAAATTCACTCGTTATTTTTACATACATATTAATTTATCCCTACAAGACCAGCCAGTATTAACTGTGTCTTTAAGGAAAAAAAGAAAAGAAAAAGAGAGAGAATGAGAAATGTAAATAGATTGGCTCAAAGTTACATGATTAGTGAGTGGCAAAGCAGGATGAACGCAGGCTTTCTGATTTCTCATCCTGTTTTCTTTCCACTATACTGTGCTATCACCACAAAAATAATGATTTTTTCTGTAAATTTCCAACCTCATAACAAAATAGTATAGTACAGTCTAGAAATATATTCATACTATAATCAAAACACAAATTCAAATAATATATAGATATTCTATAAATACATTCATTTTGTTCAAAATATAACAGGTTTAAGTAACATATTTAATATATTTAAAATATAGCTTACCTACATATTCATCCATGTTAAAAGTCTTCACATATTTAAAAGAAAGGTCTCCACTCTTGTGATATTCTATTAGTTTTTTATAACATCCTAAAGGTGTACTCCCTGAAACAGATAAAAGATTCCATTTTCTAACATAACTTGGAAATCTATTTTAAAAAACATTATTTTCTTAATAATATTCTATATCTCTAATTTATTAAGCAAACAATTTAACTACATATTCAATTAACAAATATACATTGAATCAGTTTCCTTACAAGGTACCTTGAGTTTTAATAAACGAGCATTTGCCAAGTAAGACTGGAAATCTGTCAATACAAATTAAGTTTGGAAAATTATTCTTGAATTGTTGAGTATTTAGAATTGTTACTTCAAATTCTGAAACTACAATCTTCTAGATAGTACATATGAATTTAAAAAACATAAAACATCCCACTTAAAAAAAAATAGTTCTAGTACAAGTGACATGTAAATAGGTTGTGTTGACCATTTACCCAAATCTAAAGAGAAAGCAGCGCTAAATTTAAATATTGCCCCTACTTCCATAATTGACTGAAACTGACAAAGATTGAGTGAGGAACTTTAAGCCCTACAGCTTTTCAACTGGAGCTTCCATTTCTCCTTTCATGTTGCCTTCAGCATTTATTAGATAAAATGTGTAAATGAGAAAGAGAAGTGTTATTAAGATAAAAGAAGATTTTTAGGTGATGGGATATTTGGAAAGAGATTTATTTGACGGTGTTTCATGGCATGACACAATAAAGATAAGTCACTTGTGGATAAGTTACTAAATAAGTCACTTGTGGATGGCCTCCCTCTTTGTTTTCTAAATTTGTTATTTTTATCAAAACTCCAAAGTGAAAGGCTAGATTGGCTGCACTCTAAATAACTTGGCCCTCTCAAATCTGACTAGAATATTAAGTCTTATTTCAGATAACAGCACGAAATAAAACAAAAAGCGTGCATATGAAATATCTACTCAAGTAGCAGAGGTTTTCTAGAACTAAATAGTCTCTAAGCAAAAAAAAAAAGAGGAAATTCAGAAAGTTAAAAAACTGACTCTAATTTCTGATGACAGAATGATACATGTGGCTATAAATAGTAAGTACTACAGAGGTCCAGAAAATAGAATAACTGATTTTCTTAAAGCTAAGCACACGTTATTTTAAACTGCAATTAATACTGTACAAATTATGCGGTTAAATTTTACAATTTTTCCTCAGAATACTATAGTACACTAACATGAAAATTATCTAAATAATACATATGCTTTTTCTTTTTCCTTTCTAGAAGGAATATATCCTCAATTTAAGGACATATGAATAAAAAAGTGAGAAGGTGTCACAATGGTGGTGACAAAAAATCATTTTCTATTTTTAATGAATGTGAATAAAGAAAAAATGAAATTTATAGTACAGAGTGAACTGCTTAAAGAAATTTCGTTTTATATTTGCAATAGTCATTTAATAATGTAAGTAACATTTATCAAGTGTTTACTATGATTCAGATATAACAAAGATTATCAGGACTTTTTCTATCTGATAGAAACTCATAATATTGTGATAAGCAAGTACAAAATAACCCCGACACAAGAAAAAAACATAAATACTCTAAAAGAAATCTGGAATACTGCGGTCAGTCAAAAATAACTATAATCTTGCTTGTTGGAGGAAGAATCAAAGAAGATGGCATTTCAGCTGAGTCTTGAAGACGGGCTGGAATGGAAAACAGATAAAAGACGGGGGAGAAGGTCCAAAGATGACATATGTATGCCTACCATGTGGCTAAAGGCTATGTCAAAAAGATTAAAGAATTTGCAACATATCAAATGGCAGTGAAGCCAGGCATTTAAGTCTAGATTGGCCTAGTTTCAAAACTCATATATTTCATTATATAACAAGCTAGCAACATGAGTGAAAAAAAAAGCAAAGAAGCCAGCAAGTTCAGGTCTATTCTTTGAACTACAAGCAGTTCAATTTACTTAGTTCAATTCAGTGTACAGGAATGGTAGGAATAAGGCTGGGAGGCAGGTCAAGCCCACAGCACTCAGGGCTTTAAATCTCAAGCTCATTACAATCACTTTAGTAAACATACATGGAATAGCTATTCTCCAGAAATCGTGCGTGGTGGGAGAATAATTATGATACAGCATATTACCTGCAATCACAGATACATATACTCAAGATTCAAAAACAGCGGGGGCGGGGACAGCATTGCCAATGAAGGAGAATAGCAGAAAATGTCAATAAAGGTTTTCCAGAGATACTTCATTGGCATATTACTAGGCAGTTATAATACCAAAAACAAAGCTAGAGTTGTAGATCTAAGTATATAGAAATATGTTTACCACTGTTTACCATTTAGGACTCTGAAGCCTTTCTGTCCCCACACTCAAATTACTATTTATTTCTGCATCACAATTAAGACAATGTGTTTGACACAGATAGGCTGAGTGGAACGCAGGTCAATAATAATATGCAAATTGATACAGAAGACATGTTCAACCACCAGGGTCCACATAATAGAACTGAGGGTGCTGCTGTGTGATCGAAAACTACCTGTCAGCACAAGGTAAGATAAATTTAAAACCCAAAAGTTACAGACCCACAGAAAAGTTAAAGAATTAACAAAGAACATTATGCATCTTCTCACGTAGTCATGGGTAATATCAGAACAAAGAACAGGCTAAAGAACAAAACCAGCCTACTGATGAATATGGTAACAAAAATAAAAATGTTAAAACTTAGAAGGCTGGGGTCTTGAGAACCTGACTTGAAAAGAAACATTATCCTTTCACATGGATGCTGACAAAGTGGGCTAAAACAGGCACCTATATTTTATGCTGGTATAAGCAAAGATAACAACTGGGCTGGGAAAAAGGGGTAGGGGTAACTTATATAAGCTCCGCAATTTTTTCAAGGGGACAACGACTCTCTCTCTCTCTCTGTCTCAAGGGGACAAGGACTCTCTCTCTCTCTCTCTCTCTGTCTCTCTCCTCTCTCCCCTCTCTCCTCTCTCTTACTTTCGCTTTTGCAATAAATCCTGCCTTGCATTAAATTCCAACTGAGTCTCCCGGTGATCAATTCTTTAACCACGGAGGGGAAGAACTCACAATTGGGTGGGCGACGTGACCACCTAAACCGCAACACTGTAGATATGCAGTATTGGTGTGACTAATTCATAAAAATCCCCTCTACCATTCTCATCAAGATCTACTGCCCCAGACCAAAAGAGAAAAGGCAAAACAACAAAGAAGATCAACCTGAAGAACTTCATTCATGTAAATCACCTAAGCAGAAAAAATTATGCATAACTTTATGTAGTTGGAATGCTTAGGGGGGAGGAACAGGAGGAAATAGTCTGTTTAAATAAAACACTGATGAGAACATTGAATTCATACACTATTTACAGTATACAGGGGACCTGCATATAAACTATCTTAGTTGAGCTTGAAAAGAGCATTTTAAATTATCATTATCTTCCTTATAAGTAAGGAAACCAAGGCACAGGTATGAAGAACAGACGCCTTGCAATAACCAAGAAGCAATTCTGATTCTACACCTAATACCCTTTGCTAAGTCAATGCTCACAATGTCAAATAAAGTACCATAAGAACAAATGATATTACCTGGTCAATTTTTAAGACAACTCTTAACAGAAAACTAAATCCAACAAAGTATGTAATGAATGCTCATGTTTACCCTGTTATAAATAAATAGCAGTCTTCAAATTTTCACTTTCAATACTTCTATAATAGAAGGAAAATGAAGAAATAATAAAAGGCTAATTAAGATGAGAGCGTGTAAGGCAGGTGAGGTGAAATTAAGAGGCAATAGTACATGCTTTAGGCACCTCTGATGATTAATGAGAAAGGTAACCTACTAAGAAATTATATTAATAGTGAAAACAATGCCCCTAAAAACAAAGGACTTTTAGAAAAAGATACCACCAAAAATAAAAAAAAAATTATGACCATGATTTAAGTTAGGAAATATCCTATTGCATTTTAGATTATTGGATGAAATAGTTTTAATGCAAGAAATAGTAAAACCACGTAGATACCAGATTATATATACAATTTTTAAATTTCTGGGTTTATATACTAATATGTTCAATAGGTATTATGGTGAGAAATGAATAAGAAAAACATTTTACTAAGAGAAATCCTACAATTCCACAACCTTAGATAACCTGAGTATGTAAAACAGAAAATGTAGTTTATTACCTGTTGGTAAGCCCAGTGTGAAATATCTGTCCTGTCCAGGTTTGAACTGAATGATGCGATTACAGATGTATTTGGCTGCCCATTCACTAGCCAAGTCATAGTTATCAAGAATTACAAGCCTCATAGTGATACACAGCTCCCAGCACAAGAAGGTCAAACCTGGGAAAATTCCATTTCAGAGCACTGTAAGTCATTTAAAAACACTCAAACAGAAATGTAATAGACTAATATTTTTAAAAGGGCATTAATAGGAAGGACATGCATATATAAAAATACAATTTGTACTTTTAAAACATGAATAATAGCTGTTCTCTTTTGAGCAGACTGTGGATTTAGGCAGTGGGTGAGGTCATTTAAATACACATATGAATCCTTACCACAATCTTGTAAAGTAAATAAAATGCCCAGTTTCCAATGATAAAACAGACTCACACAATTTAAGGTTACAAAGCTGGAATTCAGATTTATGCATTCTTTCTACAAAAATATCACACTACATTGTATACAGGTATAAGAAATAATCTTACTCCAACAACCCTACAGAGAAACACAGCAGCAGCCATTTGTTGACTGCAAGTTAATGGAAGTAATAATTACTAAACAACTTTTAGGTTATTTAGTAAAACTCACCTCCCCTAAAAATAATGTAATAATCAAATCTACCCTCCATTAAACAATGTCCATATACCAGCACTCAGAAGTAATTCTCATTATTAACTAGGTATACATTATTCCAGAAATCTAATACATACATAAACAGTATGTCAAGAAACAATTTTTAGAATGAGATCATACCAAATACACTACTTTTAATAAAAAGTGAATTCAACAGAAGAAAAATAAAACAAAGTAAAGAAACTGCTGCTCTCTGGGGGAAAATGTTTTCACAAAAGGCAATTTCAGTTCCTAAAAGATTACTCAAGGTAAAGAAAAAACTATTATCTGAATAGTAAGAGATGAGAGTTGTGGACTAAGCCACTACCAAGAAAGATGTGGGCTTTAGAATTCTTGCACTGATTCGCACCTGATTTATGTAAGAATTGCCATTTTGTAAGAAATGCTATATTGTCAAGATTTATATCCTTTACACTGTATTCTATAAATACAATTCTTAGGTTTTCTTAGTTTTATATTTAATTCTTAGTTTTATATTTATATTTTACATTTAAACACCAATCCATTCATAACATGGCTTCAGCTTTTGAGTTCTGTACCCATACACTTTTAAATAGAGCATTAAGTTAAATGTTTAAATTAATGGAGGTAGAGGGTCTTATTAAAATGAATACGTGGAATCTAAGCGATGTACTTAAGAACATAATGATTTAGAATTCTGGCATAACAATAAAAATTATGATCACTATAATCTAGAATTCTGGCACAATAACAAGAGATAAATAGCATTTACATAGTCAAATTCAGCCTAACAAATGAACCCAGCTTCATTTAAGTATATCGACAATCGAATGTGAAAAATAATTTTAGTTGCACCAAATAATCAAAAACAATTGCAGGCTTTTATGACCATCAAATATATATATATTTACTTCTAATAAGAATATTCAGAAAACTCATTAATAAAAAGAAAAAAGGACTATAAGGAAAGCATTCGGTTTTTTTTTTTCATTGTCTTCTATGTCCTGAGAATACTATGTCTTACTTAAATTCGACACACTTATGAGGATCTAGTCTATGCTGAGAACTATGCTAGGTTCTATAGACACTAATATGGTTAAGAAAAGGACCCTATTACTATAGGGCATAGAACCAATTTCATAATTTCTGAGGTTGAAATTATAATCCTCATTTTTCAGATGTAGAAACCTGCAACGCTAAAAAATTTGTTGCTGAAGTTATAAAGCTATTAAATTTTACCGGGAGCTGTATTTAAAACTAAGTATATCTGATTCAAAGATCCATGCTCTAAATAACCCCTTTCTGGTTAAGAATCACTTAAGATGCTTGTTAGAAATATATATTCTCACATCCCTCTCCCTGAATAGTGTTTCAAAGGATCTGAAACACAGTCCAAGGAATCTGTACAAATATCACAGTTGATTTAATTGATTTAATACAATTTTAAATTGTATTAAATTTGGAAAAGAACATCGTACATTTCATTGCAAAAAGGTTCTAGCAAGTCTCTCAGACCAAGGTACACGCAAGATATTGTTTGTTTTCTTAAAACTCTTCAGAGGGCCCAAAGTTTACCTCCAAAAATCCTAAATGAATCCCCTCATCCAGAAAAAAGAAGAAAAGTCTTCATATTTTTAAGATGTGCCTTTTCCGGCTTTTGCCGGTCCTCGGAGATCCAAACCGCTGTGGTCCACGGAACTCTGGTATCATGACCAGATGGCATTAAAAAAAAAAAAAAACACCCAATAGCACCAGCCTTCCCGCAGGTGCTGATTCATTTCAGACGTGCATCCCTGGGGGAAAAGCAGCTGCACACACATCTCCGGACTTGAGAGCTGGGTGGCAACTTCTGTACTACTTAAGTTTCACAGCTAGTTTTGGGAAGGGCCAGGACAAGCACCCCGACTCGAGTCTCCGTCCCGGGCTTGTCTCCACCAGGCGCTGCACCTGCCCGGAGAGAAGCTGGCGGCCCGGGCGGCCTGGCGGCGCGAGCAGGCGGCCGCCGCAGGGAGGGCGCGGCTCAGCGAAGCCGGGGTCCGGCGAGTGCGGGCGGGAGCGCGGACCCGCCTCGGGTGCAGGGCTGCGGGCCCGCGCTCCGCACACGCACTGGGGAGGGCCGTCAGGAACCGCGACCCAGCGCGGGGCGCCGGGAGGAGGAAGGCGAGGGCGGCGGAGGCGACGGCCGCCTCGGAGGACGACTGGCCAGCTCCGAGCCGCCCGCCGAGGACCCCGCGCGCCAGCCCGCCGCGGCCGCCTCGCGCCCCGCTCCGGAGGGGGCCGCCGCCAGCCGGGACCCGCCCGCTCCCCCCGGGGCCGCCCCGAAACTCACCAGCCGACCCGCGGGCTCCGGCGGGGCTGGAACAGCGGAACCCGCAACACTCAGGCACCGCGAGCGACCCCAGCCGGACCCGGAGCGCGGAGCCCAAGGACCCGGATGCAGACCCACGCACCGGAAGGGAGGAGGGGAGGACGGGAGAGCGGCGCGCCGCGCATGCGCGCTGGCCCCCGGAGCCCCGGGTTGAGCTCCCTACCTGGAAGTCTGTGCTTCCTAGGGTAACCCCAAGCCACTGCTTCTTCTTTTTTTTTTTCAACTCTCAAAGATTTAATTGCAGTAGATTCCTTAGATTTATCATATTTCACATGCATTACTGTAGTGCTTATACATGACTTCGGTTTTATTTTGTATGGTGCTGGGGATTGAACCCATGGGCATTCTACCTCTGAGCTACACCCCAGCAGAATTTTATTTTATTTTTTTTATTTTGAAACAGGGTCTGGCTAGGTTGCTGAGAGACTAAATTGCTGAGGCTGGCTTCAAACTTGTGATCTTCCTGTATCAGCCTCCCAAGTACTGGGATTTACAGGCACGCGCCACCACGCTGGGATAGTTTAGTTGTTTATAATGGGAATATGAATTCATCTCATCGCTTTGCCACAGCTATTGGACATCTATTTTGTAAACACCATGACCACTATGCACTTTGTATCATAAAAGCTCATCAAACAAAAGTTGGAAGAAAGTCAAACCATATTTTACAGGACTCCCTCCCCCCCCCCCTTCCCCGAGCATCTTAGAAGAAACCAAGGAGATTAGTTTGGCTTGTGCTAAACGAGTTAAAAAGGGGTTGGGGGCAGCGGAATCAGAAATCAATTTTGCAAGGACATCATGGATCTTAATACAAGAGGGGAATGTTATTGTTAAGTAAACAGCAATCACTCGAAAATGTCTCCTTACCTCACCTTGTTCCATTTAAAAACTAGTCCGGTTTTTGTTTTGTTTTGTTTTGTTTTTGGGAGTGGGGGAGACGACAAAATTTCTTACCACTATAGTTTTAGGTAGTTTATAAAAAGCATTTTTAACACCTTCCCAGTGCAAATTTGACCTGCAAATAATAAAAATTTTGGCCAAGTGCAATGGCACTAGTCTATAATTGTAGCTAATCCAAGGCAGAAGGTGGAAGATTACAGCCAGGCGTGGTGGCGCACGCTTGTAATCCCAGTACTTTGGGAGGCAGAGACCGGAGGATCTGGGTTCGCGGCCAGCCTCAGCTCTCTTTCTCTCTCTCTCCCTGTCTCTCTCTCTCTCTCTACCTAGTGAGGCCCTCCACAACTTCATGAGACGTGGTTTCAAAATAAAGTATAAAAAAATAGGGCCGGGGGTGTAGCACGGAGGTAGAACGCCCCTGGGTTCAATCCCCGGTACCACAAAAAAAAAAAAAAAAGAAGGTGGAAGATTACAAATTAGAGGCCAGCTTGGACAATTTAGTGAGACCTTGTTTCAGAATAAAATAAGGGCTGGGGATGTAGCTCAGTGGTAGAGGGTTTAATCTCCAGAACCCTCTTGGGGGGGGCAACTTTGCAGGGAATATTAATTCAGCCTAGAAGAACTATGTTTCTCAGTGGTTTTACTAGAAAAATAAATTTGACCCAAGCTGTAAATACTATGGTTGCTGCTGCCTTGACTGCACTGTATCCTGTCTCATCTTCTATTTCCACAAGCTTGTGTTTCTCCTTTCTTGCACCCAAATCTGCCAAAGCTGTTTGTACCAAGAAGTTACTGCAAAGGCAAAATTTTTAATAGTAGACAGAAAAATTGTTTTTGACAAAGGCAGGGACTAGTAACCTGAATCATCATGTGCCCATTCAATATTGTAGGAGAATTAATAAATGCTTAGGCTCTTAATAAATGCTGATTGAATGTTGTGCCAGACACCAACACAAGTAAAACAGACATATACTCCCTGTTATCAGTGAACTAAGTTTCATGGGATGTATATCACCACCATCACCTCATTGCCCAGTAAATCCTAGTAATGCAAAGTAGTCTTAATCATGAGACTTTGAGACATATCTTTATGTTTAGAGATAACTTATGCATAGAAATGACCTGTCTTGTCCTCCAAATAAAACCCCAAGATATGGAAAGCTTAACAGAAATGTTCCCTTAACTAAACAAGATTTAGGTTGAAGAGTTTGAAAAAAAATGTTTTAATAGACTGTAATCCAGGAGAGTGACAAAATTACAATGGCGCAGGAATACTATAGACGGCTATGTAGGTGACAGCAAAAAAGAACCATACTCAATTATCCTTAGTAGATGAGATAGAGTCAGCCGTTATCTGACGAGTAGGGCCTGAAGTGACATTTCAGTCCATATGCCTCATGTTAAATGGAGACTAATAGACAAGAGATGTTTCATCAGATAGATACCAGTGAGAACACATGCTGAAGACCAAAGATACACAGAATCAAATACCTATCCATTGCAGTGGATGTCAGAAGAAAGAGAATGACTCCAGAAAAGATGTATCCATGAGGTAGACACTATAGTAGCCTCCCTAGGGACCTTAAGGAAGGTGGGTACTCAGCATTAACAGAAATTCCCCTTGACATGATGAAAGAAACAGTAAAACAATTTATCTGAAAATAGTTGATTTAAGTTTCCTGCTTTCATAGGGATAGGGTTTCAGGGAAAGAACCTGATGTGAGACATTTCGATAAGCATTTTCCTAAAAACTGATGATGTTGAACAAAGTTTTTCCTGTGATTATTGGCTTATTTGAAGACTTCTATATCTTCTTTAGACATCTATCTATTCAAAATCTTTTGTCAATTTTTAAATTAAGCTATTTATAATTGTTGGGTCATTAGTTCTTTTTATAGCCTCAATACTAGACACTTACCAGATATATAATTTAGAAGTATTATCTAACATTCCGTGGTTTGTCTTTTCACTTGCTTGATAGTGTCCTTTGAAGCAAAAAAAAAAAACATTTTTAAATTTGGTGAAGTACACTTTATCTATTTTTTTTGTTTTGCTTATGATTTTTAAATAATTGTTTGATTCAAGGGCAAGAAGGTTTACATCTATGAGCCATTCTAAAACTTTTATAATTTTAGCTCTTAACTTTTAAGACTGAGTTAATTGTTATATGTAATGTGTAGCAAGAGTCCAACTAACAATGATCTTTTACATCTGGATTTTCAGTTGTCATAGCACCACATATTTAAAAGATTATTCTTTCCCCATTAAATGGTCTTGGCATACTTGTTGAAAATCAGTTGACCATATACATTATGGAATCTCAATTCTATTCCATTTAGCTGTCTGTCTTTCTTTATGCTTCTACTACACCATCTTGATTATGTTAGCTTTGTAGTAATGCTTAAAATCTGGAAATGTGACTCTTCAATGTCTGTTTGATTTTATTTGATTTGTTAATATTTTGTTGAAAAATTTTGCCTCCATATTTAGAGTTGCAACTAATCTTTAGATTTCTTTTCTTGTAAAGTCTTTGTTTGGCTTAGTGTTGGGATAATATTAGCCTCATAGAATGATTTAGGAAGTATACTCTCCAATTCTAGGGGTTTTTTTTCAAAACTTGAGGACTGAATATACCAGTCAAATGGTCTATTCTTGGAGCTTTCATGCATGTGTGTGTGTAAGTTTTTTGATAGCTAACACATGTCTTTACTTGCTGTATGCCTATTTGTTATTGTTTGTTATTGTCATATTTTATCTTTATGTATCATTTAAACTCCATAATAAATTATTATTTTTGCTTTAAACAATTCCTGTTGAAAGAGATATAAATGATAAATTTTATTTGTATTTCCCCATGTAAATAGAATTTCATTTCTAATGATCTCATTTCCTTTTGTATATTCAATTTTTCTTTTTTGTCATTTTGTTTCTACTTATCTTTAAGATTTCTTTTAACTCATGTCTCCTGGTAATATATCAGCTTTTATATAACTGTAAATTATTAATTTCACTTTTTTGTGTGATACTGGGAATTGAACTCAGGGCTATTATATTTCTGGGCTACCTCCCCAGCCCTATTTTTTTTTATTTTGAAACAGGATCTTGCTAGTTTGATGAGAGCCTCACTACGTTGCTGAGGCTGGCTTTGAATCTGTGATCCTCCTGTTCCAGCCCCCAAGTTCTGGGATTACAAGCCATTACAAGCATGTGCCACCATGCCTGGCTTTATTTCACTTTTGTTTTTTTAGACTATTATCTCAGGTAGTGAATTCCAAGTTGATTTTTTCTTTTAGCATTTAAGATACTTGTTTCATTGCTTTTCAGCTTGCATTGTTTTAGAAGAGAAATCTGCTGTAACTGTTATCTTTCTTTCTCTGTGGGATATGCACACACACCACGCCTTCCCTGGTTTTAGGATTTTCTTTTTGTCGCTGATTTTAAGTAATCATGATATAGTTTAGTATAGTTTTAGTCCCATGCTTTGTGTTTGGACATTTTTGAACTTTTTGAAACTTTGGTTTTATAGCTTTTGGCAAATTTGCATATTATTTCTTCAGGTGCCTTTTTCTGTCTCCCTTCTCACATCATCTCCCTCACAGACTCCAGTAAAGTGTGTATATCATTGTTTGCAATGCTCCAGACTTCACTGATTCTCTGTTTTCTTCACTTTTTTCCCTGTTAATTTTGTGTAGCTTTTGTTGTTATGTCTTCAATTCAGTAATATTTTGTTCTGTCATGTCTAACATACTGCTAACCCAATAACAGAGTATTTTCCATCTCAGACATCATAGTTTACATATCTAGGAATTTGATTTTAATTTTTTTACATTACTCTTCCTACTTAATATCTTAAATCTTTCCTTTAGTTTCTTGAACATGCAGAATACAGTTATAATAGCTGTTTTAATGCTCATGTCTACTAATTATATTTTTTGTGTTTTTTCCGGTTCTCTTTCAATCAGTTTTTCTCCTCGTTATTGCTCATATTTTTCTATTATTTGCATGTCTGGTGTGATAGTCAATCTAGTTTGTCAACTTGACCTGATCATGACACACCCAAGATCATGTGACTTTGGGTGTGTAACAGCAGATTAAACAGAAAGCCTGCCCTGAATTTAGGCAGCAGGATTCTGATAGGAGCAGGACTTAGATAAAAGAGGGAGAAGCCACGTAGAACAATGCGCGACTTTTTCCAAAGAAAACGCATCTGCTCTCGCCTGATATCATCGGCCTCCTACTCATAGAACTGGAACTTCGCTGTTTCTCTGAAGAGCTTCTTGATCTTCTGCTCTCGTCTGATATCGTCGGCCTCCAGCCCTTCGAACTGAAACTTCACCATTGTTTCTCTGAAGAGCTTCCTGATCTTCACATCTTGGACTGGGACTGAATTAGTGGTTGCTCCGATCCTAAGACTCCAGCTCTTAGACCGTTCGACCAGCTACTGGTTCCTCTGACTCTCCACGTGCAGTCAGAACTTGGGACTACATTGCTTCAAACTGTAAGCCCATCTGATAAATCCCTTTTTCAAATATATTCATTCTGTGAATTCTGTTAATCTAGTGAACCCTGTCCAATACATCTGGCAATTTTTATTTGCTATTCATCTTTTGAATTTTACCTTTTTAGATGCTGGATATTATTGTTTTCTTAAAAATATCCTTAAGTTTTGTTCTAGTACATGGCCAAATTACTTAAAAACACTTTGGTTCCTCAGAGTCTGCTTTTATACATTTTTTTTTTGGTAGGAATAGAGCAGGGATTTTTCCAGGTTGGTTTTCCCCACTACTGAAGCAAGACCTTTTATAGTACAGTATTCTAAACTTTACTTCATATATTATGGTATTTTTCTATTCTTCCCTGGGAACAGGCACTATGTTGGCTTCATACATGCTAAGTCTCTGTTCCCTCTAATTGTTCCCGGCATTTCTTTCTCCAGCTTTGCATACTTTCCTCATCTGCTTGTGCTAATCAGAGCTCAGTGGAGCAGCGGAGGGGAATATCCTTTTGATTTCCAGAGTTCTCCATGTGTGCCACTCTCTTCTCTTGGTGCTCTGTTTTGCGATTTTTAGGCACTTTGGTTTCTCTGGACTCCCAACTCCCATCTTCTCAACAGAAAGTGACCATGGGCCTCCACCTGAGTTTCTTTTCTTTATTCTATAATCTGGAAACTTTTTCTAGACTGAAAGTCAGGACAATTGTAAGGCTCACTTTTTGCTTCCTATTCCTCAGGAATCACTTTCCTTTATTGCCAGATGTCCAGGATCTTGGAATTCATTGTTTCATACATTTTGTCCATCTTTGGTTGTTTTTGTCAGGAGGGTAAATTAGAACTCTTAGAATCCATTTCAGCTGGATTTTAAAGAATGTTTCTGTGGTTGGTGAAAAACAATGCATTTTCTTCTGCCCATTGTTACAATTTATTTGCATCCTATAAAAGATGACTATTAAATTTTCAGAGAGATCTTCATTAAAAAGTCATATCAGAAATTACGTAGAGTCATTAAACATAAAACCCAATTTAAAAATGTTTTATTCATGAAGCCAAGTTCAAATACATTAGTAAATAAAAATAAGAGATTTTATTTGGAAGAGTCAAATGAATTAAAAGTTGTCATAATTGATACTTTGTATTTAAGTTTTCTATTCTGAATTATATAATATGAAGAAATTGACACATTTTTTGGCTAGCCTGATACAGATGACCTCAAAAGTCCATATGTACATATGTGTTTGTGCTCTAAAAGTACTATACATATATGATAACTTTCTGTGTGTCTCATGATATGAAAAAATATAAGCCTTCAGATGAGAAGTATAAATTGTAGAAGATTTTTGTGCTGTAAGCAGCAACTACAGAGATGTGAATTAGCATGAGTGAGTTTGTGTTTGTTGGTACAAAGTACCCAGAAGCTGGGTGTGGTGGCGCACACTTGTAATCACAGTACTTAGGAGGCTGAAACAGGAGGACCGTAGGTTCGCGACCAGCCTCAGCTATTTAGTGAGGCCCTCCACAACTTAGTGAGACCCTTTTTCAAAATGAATAAAAAATAGGGCTGGGGGTGTAGCTTGGAAGTAGAATGGCCATGGTTCAATCCCTAGTACCTGAAAAAAACAACAAAGTTCCCAGAGTATTTGTGTGTGCATGAGTTTGTGTTATAGTTTTCCTTGTTTAGGGCATGTTATACAAGCAAAAGTAAGGGCCAGGCATGGTGGCGCACACCTGTAATCCCAGTACTTGGGAGGCGGAGACGGGAGGATCCGGATTCCCAGCCAGCCTCAGCTACTTAGGCCCTCTGCAACTTCGTGAGAACCGGTTTCAAAATAAAATATAAAAAATAGGGCTGGGGGTGTAGTTCGGAGGTAAAACGCCCCTGTGTTCAATCCCCGGTACCGCAAAAAAAAAAAAAGTAAGGTCTAATTTGTTTCAGAAAATAAATGATTTTATAAACATCATTACTAGATATTATGTGTCATACAGATTGTGAAAATATCTCTCTTCATACCCACACCATTTCTAAGGTTACTGAGCTTCTGGGTGCCTTATTTTGCATCACTTTTGTAGCAACTGCTAACTGATACACATCTGCTGTAATGTATTGGAGAAAGATGTGATCATATATGACTCCCTTTACCCTCAACCATGATGATAGGGCTCACAGAGATGTTGGATGTATAAGCTGAGATAGGTTTCAATCTCCTGAGCAAAGATACTCCATTGTTCACATCATGGAGGAGAAATGTTTGTCAAATCAAGTTCAATGGCTCTTGATTTAGGCCTCCATAGACAAGGCAGAACTATAGTAACAAAACCAGTATGGTACTGGCACAAAAATAGACGTAGACCAATGCAATAGAATAGATGTTACAGAAAAAAATCCAAACACTTATAGGCAGTTGAATTTTTGACAAAGAGCCAAAAACATATGCTGGAGAAAAATAACCTAAAAAGTAGTACTTGGAAAACTGGATATCCAATAAGTAAAAGAATGAAATTACACCCCAGTCTCTCACCCTGCACAAAATTTGGCTGAAAACGATCAAAGACCTAAAATTAGACCAGAAACTTTGCAATTACTTGAAGAGGACATAGGACCAACTCTCCAACATAAAGGCACTGCTAGAGACTTCCTCAATAAGATCACCAAAGCTCAGGCAATAAAACTAACAATCAATACATGGGATGACAGCAAATTAAAAAGTTTTTGCACAGTAAAGGAAACCATTGAAAGTTTAAAGAGAAAGCCTACAGAATGGGAGAAGATCTTTGCCATCTACTCTTCTGATATAGGGCTAATATCTAGAATATATAAATAACTTAAAGAATACAAACAATAATAAATGCTGGTGAAGATGTGGACAAATAGGAACTCTTATACACTGTTGGTGGGATTGCAAATTAGTACAATCACTATGAAGATTAGTATGGTGGTTCCTCAAGAGACTAGAAATGGAACCACCATATGTACCACTTCTTGGTATCTTTCCAAGAGAATTAAAGTCAGAATACATGCATATCCATGTTTAGAGCAACACAGTTCACAATAGCCAAATTAAGGTACCAACCTAGTTGCCTGTCAACAGATGAACGGATAATGAAAACGTGGTATACATACACAATGGAATTTCACTCAACCATAAAGAAAAACAAAGCTATATCATTTGTAGGAAAATGGATGGAGCTGGAGAATATTGTGTGAAGTGAGATCAGCCAGTCTCAAAAAGTCAAAAAGTCAAGGGTCCAATGTTTTCTCTCCTATATGGAAGCAAGAAAGAAAAACAGGAAACAAAAGGGACTTCAGATAATTGAGATAATTGACCAGTGGAATAATGGAAGGAGGTAGGGGAAGGCAAGTGGGATAAAGGAAGAACTGATGAAGAAACAATTCAAATTATGCTATGCCTGTGTATGAAGGTATCACTACCAACCTCACCATTATACACGGGGAGGGGTCGGTAGCAGGGTGGGACCTGATGGGAAACACACCAAGACCTGTGTGCATGTGTGTTTATATGACCTTGAACCTTACTATGATGTATAATTGCAATGCACTAATAAAAGTATAAAAAGCTAGAATAGATGATTATTGATTTATGTCTTTCATTAAAATATAATTCTACTAAATATGCCTACTGTGGTTTACATCTTATATTTATATTCCTTATGAGAAGGTTAATTCTGGGTCACATAATAAATCACTTGTATGAAGCCATCACAATTGAGCTACTGTTCCTTTAAATTAAAACAAGAACTTTTGTTTTGGAAAGCCACAAAAGCCAGGTAGTAAAACTTGAGAAATTTATATCAGTACTGAGACTTTCAGAATATTTCTTTAGACAACAATCATAAAAATGCAGGTGGTAAGAATATATAATGAGATTTAGGGAATTTCAATTTAATAACATAAAGCATTGTCACTTTCCTGTAATTTAATAAAGGAAGTTTTCCTGGGATCATAAAGTATGAAGTTATAGCCTCAGAGGCTCCTCAGCGACAACTAACACTAAGATTAAATAAGAGTTTTAGAATTAAACCTCACAATGTGATACATTGAAGGATATGTTTTGTGAATAATTGCCATGAAACCTGTTACCATTTGGAAAAATGCTGTGGATTCTTGTTCTTAACTCATTTAGAAAAAGTTAGCCAGAACTACTGTTGCAAGCTTGAGCAAAGTTTTATTATTACAGAGAGAAACGGGGGACAGAGTAATCAAAGCACTATGCCAGAGGTGACACAGTGGAGTACCTTGAAAGTAAGGTCCTAATGCCTTTGAACATATACAATTTTTATAAGAATTAATCATCTCTTGTTTTTCATACTGCTTAACCAATAGTCTTCTTTTCCCACCAAAAGCAGGTGCAATTCTGTCAGTTATCTCTGTTGTGTAAGTCCTCCTGGTTAGCCTTCTTTGTTCCTCCTCACAGGGGCTGACATCACTGATCAAAATATGTTACTTGGTTAGCAAGGTCAGAGGGCTTCATGAAGCTTTCTTTGTTTTTTTTTTGTTTTTATTTTCATTAAAGTTTAAAGCATGTGTATTGGCCACCTGTGTCCTTGGTGAGTTCTCAGCATCTCCTTATCTCTATCTGCTAGAAGTTACTTATTATGTTGAAAACTTGTTTTATAATAAAGGAAAGAAAAGAAACAGGAATATAGTCTTTTAAAGTATGGAGCATTTGGGACTATAACTAGTTTGTGTTATTAGTGATTAATATTGGGCTTGCTTTTACATCTTTTAATGTTAGTCTTAGCTGTTGTGAAAGTCTATAATTCATTTCTAATTGCATGTGTCTGTGCCTGCAACATTCAGTGTTTAGCTGGACTAACAGCCAACTTTTAGCTGACCAAGGTCAACCTTGGCTGCAACTCTTGGCTGACAACTTAGAGACAGAGAAAAGGATTTTATTGTTTTGCCTGAGTATGAGAGCCTGTTCTCACCATCAGCAATTGACACCCATTAGCAATCAATGCGGGCCCAATCCCCATCAAAACCAAGTCAGTGTATCCTAAATTTTTACCACTACAAGCTAAGGAGAAGTTAGAGGCAAATTGCATCAATAATTTTAAATTGTACACTAAAGAAATTACTGAAAATATTTCTTCTTTAGCTGATAAAACTATATGTAACATAAAAATGTTTACTCTTCATACTGAGAGTTTTTGAAATGGAATTTAAACTTTAAGGGTAAAGTTATCCGTTAATTATCTTCACGAATATAGGAATCATGCAGCTCTCGTCCTCAGCTGTAACCTTAGCACCTAGAACTGAGCCTGGCTTGAGGACAGTGCTCAGTGTTTAAAGTTCATTTTAAAATGTGAGCTGCTGTGCTACACTTATACACAAAAGGGCAGGACTGAAATGGAGACAGGACTG
This sequence comes from Glis glis, assembly GCA_004027185.1. Lineage (NCBI taxonomy): Eukaryota > Metazoa > Chordata > Mammalia > Rodentia > Gliridae > Glis > Glis glis. Next base: position 1,051 of record PVJS01031017.1, on the reverse strand, counting down.
GCTGCATGGATGCAGCTGTGTTTTCTTAGATGCTGAGCTTTGTTTTTCCTATCCATTTTTATAGATAGCAGGTCACTCTGGATGATCTTGTATTGAATAGCAGTAATGAATAGCAAGGACTATAAAAATATACTAAATTTTTACTACAGTATAAAACTTAGTATCCATTCCATTTGTTCAATTTCAAGGATTTACTAGTGAATTTGGGAAAAAACATAACACAGTGATGAAAACATTCCAGGTGTGTGTGTGTGTGTGTGTGTGTTTAACTGGGGATTGAACCTACAAGCTTTCTACCTCCAAGTTACACCCCAGTCCTTTTATTTATTTATTTATTTATTTATTTTTGCGGCACTGGGGATTGAATGCAGGGGCGTTCTACCTCCGCGCTACACCCCCGGCCCTATTTTTTATGCTTTATTTTGAAACCGGGTCTCACGAAGTTGCGGAGGGCCTCACTAAGGAGAGAGAGAGAGAGAGAGACAGGGAGAGAGAGAGCGAGAGCTGAGGCTGGCCACTAACCCGGATCCTCGGGTCTCCGCCTCCCAAAGTACTGGGATTACAAGCATGCGCCACCACGCCCGGCTCACCCCCAGTCCTTTTTATATTTTGTTTTGAAACAGAAGCTTGCTAGGTTGCTGAGGCTGGTCTTCAACCTGTGATCCTCCTGTCTCAGCCTCCTAAGTACTGGGATTACAGGTGTGCACCAACACAGCCAGCTCAGATATTTTCTAATAGCAATTCTTTCACTTGAAGTGAGACTCTGTCTCAGGCCATTGGCACAAGAATTCTTCTTTTCTTTTTTTTTTTTTTTTGTGGTACCGGGGATTGAACCCAGGGGCATTCTACCTCCATGCTACACCCCCGGCCCTATTTTTTTATACTTTTTATTTTGAAACCGGGTCTCACGAAGTTGTGGAGGGCCTCACTAGGGGGAGAGAGAGAGAGAGAGAAACAGAGAGAGAGTGAGAGAGAGAGAGAGAGAGAGAGAAAGGGAGAGAGAGAGCTGAGGCTGGCCGTGAACCCGGATCCTCCGGTCTCCGCCTCCCAA
>PVJS01031016.1:0-23700 GCA_004027185.1 Glis glis | reverse complement strand
GTAATTTGGTATTTTCACAGATAAAATGTTTCTCTCTCTCTCTCTGAACATGTTGTTTGTACCTACTGCTGTAATTGAAGGCTAAAATACTCCTTCAGCCTCCTGACAGATATACATACACATCAACACCCAAGACCCTCGAACCTCCCTAACAAACTTGCAGCCCTAGACGTAAAAAGAAGGTGGCTTGAATTCATGTAGAGTCAATTGAGCTGTCTGAAGCATCCCGTGTTGCATAAAAGAGGTCAGCACATCCAGATAATAAGGATTTCCAGCTTTTCATTCGACATGGGCTTCTCCTCAACCACTCAATTCTACTGCTGCCATAGATAGTCCATAAGCAAATGGACATGGATGTGTTCAATAAAACTTTATTTACAATCTAGATCTGGCCCACAGGCCTTGGCATGTTGACCCCTGTTCTATCATCATCTCTGTGAGCCATACCTTAAGGTTAATCATTCTTCCCTCCCTCGGAAGTAGAACAAAACGGAAATATTTCCTTCAATGTTTCATGAAAATATTTCAGTCTGAGTAGAAAAAGCTTTCATGCAGTCTGCACATAAAATCTTTTCAGGAAAAAAAATCAAAATCACATTCCACACAGTTATCATCTGTGTTTTTGGGTAGGGAAGCTAATGCCTAGGGAAGATCAATGGCCCCGAGCAGGCAGGTGTCTCTCACACACAGGCAGGAAGGATCCCTGCAGGCCGTGCTCATCACCCCACCTCTACCCTATGAAAAGCGCAGCCTCTCAATGAGTAGTGCAGACAGAGTAGTACTTTCATTATGACTCACACTCTGCAATTAAGGCCATGCCTACAGCAATCAATAGACTCCTCTGCTTAGGATCTATGGCTGAATTGATCCCCTCCCCCACCCCGATCTGGGTGATGGGGGGGATTAATTAAGCCAATCTGTCACAGACACCTCTGCTCTCAATATGGTATTCTCTACCAATTTCTCTTTTGTTTCAAAGATAACAAAGTGGGCAAGATGCATGTGTGAGTGTTGGGCTCCAACCTCTGTGGTCTGTGTAGAGACGAAGGGTCTCGCAGCATCTCACTCTCACACACACATCCACTGCATTCTCTTGTGGTCTCACTGCATGTACTCTGCACAAAGCCTGGAGTAAATAGGCTAACAAACCCCAGTGGGGTGGAGCATGGGGACAACTGAAACATAGAGTGAGTTAGGCTTCCTCGCCTCCTTCTGGTGAAGGCCATTATTGTACAAAAAACAACTAAGCATGCCCTTGAGGATGCCATATTGTCTTATGGAACTCTGTGTCCTGGCTAGTTGGCACATTTGTTTTGATTTGGTATATAAACTAGACTGAGACAGTCCAGCATGTGGACACGTGGTCATGAGGACACGTGGATGTGCAGATAGGCAAGTGCACGGATAAGCTGATGTACTATGGGGAAGTCTCCATGTGGAGTTCTCATGTACCCAGTCGGCCACCACTGGGTACTGGAGGCCTAGGCCTCCTATTTTAGCCTGCTGCAGCTGGAATAAAGCCATGTCTCACCCCATCTCATCTTCTTTTACAGATGGAGCAGATCAAACCTGCAACTTCCCAGCCTTGGTGGGTTGCACAACACTTGGCATAGTCATCGGCAGGATCTGGCACTGTCTGGTATGGAGCCATCTACCCTGGGGGGTGGGGAGGATGGTCAGCATCAAGTGAGTGTCACTTGGTAGCCAGCCTCTTGGGGTCATGGGTACCCCCACAGGCCTGGCCTGAAGTATATGGGAGTTTATTTGCAAATAAAGTTTTCTAAATGTTTGTTAGACCCTGGTGACAATGACAATACTGATGGTGGTGACAGGTACACATCACTGAGCACCCACTACACACTGGACACCAGAGGAAGCACATTACGTTTGCCATCTCTATTCTCAGGAAGTTTCTGCTCTCTGTCTACAGAAGAGGAGATTGAAGTGGGGGTGGGTATATATGTCTACTTTACAGCAAGGTTATAGAACGTTGGGGTCATAAGAGAGCTCAGAGTTTAAATCTTCATTTTACTAATTGGCGACACTGGGCAATTTTCTTAGCCTTGTGTAAAGCTTGATGTTCTCATTTGTAAAATGGTGATAATTATACCCTCCTTAAAACTGTGTTGAAAGGATCAAATGAGATAATATCTCTAAAGCTCTTAATACGATGTGTCAGCATATGCATTAGGCTGAAGTGGGTGAAATGCCTGTATTTAACTACTGTCTTAGCCTAGAAGAATGAGGATTTCCTATGGTCCAAACACATAATGGCTCAGTAAACAATATGTATCATTAATATTGCTGTTGTCACTATTGTCCGAGGACAATAGTAGGTGGCAGAAATGGGACTTTTAATCTGAATTTGAGTAATAGTGAAGGTCAGGGCTTTTTCCACTAACTTAGCAACCTTCAGAGAAATATAATGATATTTTTTACTGAAATTTCCCTTAATAAAATGAAACTAACACCAAGGAGCTAATAAATGAGAAGAACAACACTGATGCTTTTTATTTTACTACCAGCATTTTATGAACAGGACACAGTCCATTTTAGTATCAGCTTAGTATATCCAAAACTTGTTTGAAGCATATTAACCAAATGTCAGTTGAATAAAAATGTGAGCTGTCTTTCTTCCTTAATGTATTAAGGGTCATGATCTACTGAAAATTGGGGTCTGCCTCATTAAACAGTTATAATTAAGTCTGCTCATAATATTCCACAGTGGAATTGCCGCATTGGTTCACACTTAAAAACAGGAGGATAATTCAGCAACACTGGATCAAAGAACAATCAGATTTTCTCTTTTGCATTCTGTGATGGGAACTGGAAGTAGAAATACTTCCTCTCCCCGGGCTGGGGAATCAGAGGATAAAAAAGAGTTCCCCCTAAATGCCTGTCTGCTCCTTGACAAGCTTAACAGAAACAAATTCCCATACGAAACCAAACCGTCTCTTGTTGTTTCCTCATGTTCCCAGTGGCTACATCTGTTGAAGAAGTCTAGACATTTTTCAAGCTTGAGTTGAATTGTAGACAATGTCTTTCAATCCAAAGATCATTCTAAGAACAGCCTTTCTCACTAAATTATGAGATTCCAATCTCCAACGTGCTGCCTCGTAGGATTGTGAAATCCAATCAGAGAGAGCAATTTCTTTACTTGCTTTTTCTCTAAATAAATAGCAAAACATCATTCTATGGGCAATGTATAGAGAGGAAATACCAAGGTCAAGAAAATATTTGAAAGTATTTGAATTGGTATTTTGGCTGGAAACCACATGTGTTCTCTGGAACCTCTCAGAGTGTCTGGCCCTGATGTGCCCACATCTGGGAGAAGTCTCTGGAGATTACTGTTGTCACTGTGGGCTCTGTCAGCCTTTGACTCTGTGTGGAACCAAGTTTTGCCGTGGAATCTTGAAGAGAGAGTAGTCAGTTGTTGTCTTCTTCTTCTTCTTCTTCTTCTTCTTCTTCTTCTTCTTCTCCTTTATATTCGGTTGATTGAGACACAAATGAATATAATATGAAGGCAGAGGCAGTTAACTACTAAAGCTGATCTAGATATTCTGGTCAAAGTGCTAAAATAATGAGATGACCAAAGGAAGGAATGGGGGTCACAGTACAGGACCCCTTTTATCTCTTGGTCATTTTGAATGTTGTATGGTGCGATCATCAACATCCTTTTCATAAGGTACCAAGAGAATATTACACTCATTTTGGCCAGTGTAAAAGGTAAAAAAAAACTCACAGGTCTCTGTTACTCGTAAGTTTGGGAGTTTTTATTCTCAAACACTCAACTTTGCCAACAAACACAAAAGTAAACTAATGGAATCTGATATGACACTATCAGATGAGTCCCAAGGGGCAGATGCCATTTTTGGAATGAGAGAACTAACTAAAATAGGACATGGAAGTAATTAAGACAGACACACACTGATTAATATCCTTTAAGATCCACATTACAGCTAGAATTCAGTTTTATAATAATTGTCTTATCAAAGCAGATTGGCAATCACGGGGAGGGGGCCAAGGGGGGGTCTTCTCTCCATTCCTTAGAGTCTATCTTAGACTAAATTAGTGTTTAGACTCTTTAAAACTTTGCTGTAGATTTCCTTTCAGCTCCTCACCACGGATAGCTACACTTCCTTCTTCAACATCCAATTGGCTTCACACTCAAAGCCACATCTCCCTGCAATCAAATCTAATCAAATGTATCAGGATGGATGCAGGGGATGGTTTTCAAAACTCCAAAACAGACTAGCTGACACAGCAAATGCCAAGGGTGACCTTGAGAGTATCGATCAAGCTCTGTTTCTCTGTCTCAGAGGTAGGGAAAGTAAGCAGTCTCCTAAATCATTAATAGATTCCTTTTATGTTCGTCCATTCAACAACCTCGGCTCTCACCCAAGCCAGGAATCTGTACCCTTATATCTTGGTGGGAAACAGCAAAATGTTTCCTGCCAAAAAATTCAAGAAGGCTCAGTGTTCTTTCTCTCATTCAAACTGCTTAGGATAGCCAGAGAAAATTTCACCCACAATTGACTGAATAATTGCCTTGCAAAGGTGTACAATTTCCCCCTCTTTTGTGGGGCTGATGACAAATCTACCTTGGAAGTGCATTATAGAGGTGATAACAAAAAAAAACTATTTTAGTCACTTTGGTTTTTTCTTTTTTTTTTTTTTTTGCAGTACTGGGGATTGAAACCAGGGGTGTTCTACCTCTGCGCTACACCCCCGGCCCTATTTTTTATACTTTATTTTGAAACCAGGTCTCATGAAGTTGCAGAGGGCTCACTAAGTAGAGAGAGAGAGAGAGACAGGGAGAGAGAGAGAGAGTTGAGGCTGGCCGCGAACCCAGATCCTCCAGTCTCCGCCTCCCAAAGTACTGGGATTACAAGCGTGCGCCACCACACCCGGCCACTTTGGTTTTTTCTAACTAAAAGTTCATTTGACTTCATTCCTCTGACTGAAAGTTTCTCTCATAGATTATTAAGATTGGCACATGGACCACTTAGCGTCTGTCTATGCACTGAGGAAGGAAACCTATATTAAAAACATCCTGTCTTAAATCATCTCTCCTCAGAGATCTTGGAATGAGGACAGGCTGATCAGTGGCCCATTTAGATGAAACGGTAGCAAGAAGAGGTCTTCATAACATGATAAAGTATTACCTGCGAAGGATGGAGTGTCCCAGTCACTACATGCATTGTCACAAGAATCTTTAAGCTGTTTAGGTAACCAAATATCTAACACAGCCCTGAGAGGAGAGAGGGAAGAGATATATGGATGGGAAAGCAGAAAGGGATAAGAAAACTTAGGGTTAATATGGGTGTGGCTGACAGTCCCTATGACCAGAGGACAAGTCAGGGCTGGTGGCAAGTGGCCAGGGAGAAGGGATAAGAAGACAGGGATGTGTGTGGTGAAATGTTGCAGTACCAGGAAAATCCATTCCTCCCAGATTTAAGTCTGCCACTAGCTCCAGGCTGATGTGGCAAGTCCATGGTTCGCTCCTGGCCTCAGTTTCCAAAGGAAAGTGTAGTAGGTGGCATGTGACCAAATCTAACACCCAAATTTGTTTTCCTTTGCTATCTCTAGACTAAACCCTGCATCCCAGCATCTTCAGGGGGTGGATGCTGGGGAATACCCCTGAGGGCCGGCTCTGCCAGGCAGCTGCCTCCCTATTCTTTAGGGCCATGCGTGGTGCTCAGCTCAGGCTATCAAGACCTGGCAAAGATACCATTAATTCAGTGCACCCCACTGAGATCTCTGGCTGTCCCCCAACAGCTCAGCCACTTCTCCATCTGCTCAGGTTGGATTTTCTCATTTTATCCTCTACCACAACTCTATAATGTAGAAGCTATCATTATCGCCATTTTTGCAACTAACAAACAAAAGGCTTTGAGTGATTAATAAATTCACTAAAGATCCCACAGCTAATAAGGTGGACACTGGAATTGAAAACACATTGCTTTTCCTAACTCCTTGCATTTGAGAAGATGAAATGAGAAAAGAATATGCATAGACGCATCCATCCACACAGTCAAGACATCTTATGCAGCAGCATCTCACCATGACCCAGTATCCCAAATAACTGAGGGATCACTTCCCAGCATCCTAATTTTATAGATGACTGAAGAGCCAGTGACGAACTGGATCTAGGACCCATGTCCTCTGGGGCCGCAGTCGCCCAAGCTGACCTCGTTCAGTTGTCTCTATTATTACACATGAGATCATTTGGCACCTAGTCATATTTAATATGCATTGTCTTGGATATCATAATTTCTTGCTTCCAGAAATCTAACCAGCATGGAAATAATACTATTGTTTCTTCTCTCTTGTTTCAAGGACAATGAGATATCAACTATAAAGATGAAAATGGATAGTAGGTTCTAGACATGCTTTTCAAGAACCCTTGCCCATGATTCTTGTGATAGAACTGCCCCTCCCCCCCTTACATGCCCACAGGTTCTTAAAGCAAACAGTGTTTTCAATCACATACATATGATGATCACTGGGAGATGGAGGCCCATGACTGAAACACGTGCAACCAGAATGTCTTTCTCAAAGACAAAACTTTCTCCCATTGTTCCTCTTTCAGTTTTGAGATAACACCTTTCTCTCCACTGTTTGTTCTAGTTAAGCATTGTTAGGCTAAAATGGTTAAAAGATTAGTTTACAAAGATGAAAGGAAACACATATCCTATTTTGGGAGAAAAACAAAAAGGAACCAGAAGTAGAGACAGATGGATCAAAGTAGCAAAAGAAAGAGAGAGAGAGAGAGAAGGAGAATTAAAAGAAATGATAATCCCAAAGACTACTGAAAATTTGTAGCTGAAATCTGCCCAGATTCCCTCCTGCTACTGCTACTTATCACATATACATATGCGGCCCCGTCAAGTTCTTTCATTCACACGTTCATGTGTTGGGAACTTAATCCCCATATTCTTCTGATTTTGGATTTTGGAGATGGGGCCTTTGGGAGGTAATTGGGGTTAGATGAGGTTACGATGGTGGGGCCCCATCATGGGGTTTCAAGAAGAGGAAGAGAGACCCAAGCTGACAAGCTCCCTTGCTCTCAACATGCGATGCTTTCCGCCACGTTAGGATGCTGCACGGGGCCTGCATCAGAGGCAGCCCTTAATCTCAGACTTCCCAGCCTCCAGAGCCATGAGCCAAATCAACTTCTATTGTTTATAATTTACCCAATCTATAGCATTCTGTCTTAGCAGCCAAAGATGAGCAAAGGCTTCACCTAACTAGTGAGTTTCTTGAGAGCATTGAGATAATACATGCAAAATGCTTGGAACAAATGTTCCATGAATAAATTATTATCGTCGTGGTGGCTGATTTAAGGGACACATAAAATTTGCCAACTCAATACGTTCCAGGGGACCCTAGAAATGTGAGATTTGGATGAGAGAGGGCCGGCCGAGTCCATGGTAAGGGACTGGAGGCTCAAGCTGTGGATGAGCATGCTGTGGTCTCCTCGGTTTTGAACAAAGGCATGTGCGACGTTTGGAATTCCCAGGTCATGTTTCTAAAAGAATTCTCAGTTCTTTTCACACCAAGGCTGCAATAAATCCTGGTGCACACTGCCTGGGGAGAGGCTCTGATAGCATGGCGCTTGTGTGCAAGTCACAGACTTGGCTGGGAATGAAAGAAACTTCAGTTCATCCTTTGTCTGCAGTGAATGGCTATTCCTGACTCTCCAAATTGATGTTTCAAGAACAGTTAGTCCGACAACTCATGCCTTCCAAAAACATTTTTCTAACGTGGTTCAAGTTATTAAAGAATGAATAAACATCTCATAGGAAAAAGAGAAGACACAATACACAATTAAAAATCTTATGCCATACACCATGTAATTAGGGACTTCTTCAACTAGAAGGTTCTATAGCCAGTATTTTGGAGGCTCAACTTGAAACTAATTTGCCTGTGAAGGCATCTTGATAGCGTGAGCCGGAGTCGTCTTTCTCTCTGAGCCACCACAGCCATGCATATGAAGCTCTTCTGGAAAATGAGTTCTGATGGCCCTTCCACTGACTGCAAGGGCTGCTACTTCGCCTCACAACCACACTTCTTGCTCCACAACACATAGAACAGGCTCTGCACCAACATTTTATGACTCTGTAAATACACTCATCACATTCTGAATACAGATCCTCAGTTTCCTAACCAATATGCATGATAAAGATAACTGTCCAGGTAGTACAGCTGACTTATTTCAAAAAATGGTTGGTTTTTGCCCTGTACGGCATAATGTTGGTTTTGGATTTACCATTCCTGTTGTTTAAGGGGGGTGGCGGGGAATGGGGGATAATCCTTTATAGACCTTCTGTGATATGATTTGCATTTTTAAATTGCTGCTAACATCATCTGTTTATAGGTCTCTGGGGAAATTCAATGAGAGGATAAAGAAGGGGCCTTCTCTCATGAAACGCATGAACTTGAATTAAATAGGATTTATGACTCTCTGGTTGCTCTCTGCATTTCTCCAACCTCCTAAGGAAAATGGATTCTACTGCCTAAATGGGCTCACCAAAATCATTTTATAAATGTTTCAGTTCTCAAAGAAACTAAGTCACAAGAAGGAAAGAAATATTCACTATAGATATAAATAAGCCCCAAGGGCTTATTTTTCTCTATCGGTCTAAATTAAAATGCTAATAACTCATAGGATGGTTTTATAGTGTTTTGATTTATATTGGATATTAGACACTTTCGTCATCAGAGGTGGATACCAGTTAGTTGATGAACATTAATTATTAAACATCCTCTGCCCTCACCCCCTCAGGAGATGGCACTAAAAGGAACAGAGCTCTTAGCTGGCACCTTGCACAGGAGTACCACTGAATAAGCATTTTCTGAATATGCAGCTGTATATATATGCAGTTTTAAATAAGCATGCAGAAAATATATGTCTGAATGAAGGTCCTCTCTCTGTCTCTCTCTTCTCATACATACCCAAATCTACACACATCTTCAAAGAGCAGCTATCAAACTCTAAGCATGTCGCAGGCACAATCGCACACCACTTCCACAACACTGGGACCAAGTAATACCACTTGAGAAAGAAACCCCCTGAGGCCACACAGCTCTTAACCAAGGGCACCAGGATTTGAACCCAGACCCGCCTGACTCCGCTTGGGCCTTTCCCTCAAGCCACACAGCTTCCTTCAACCATGCGGCCTTTGCTCTCCACACCTGCAGAACTCGTTTGTTGTTCAAGCTTGGAACTCATTTTTAATCCTACCATTTGAACTTACTCATGTAAGAAAGAAGGATTTGAACCTGATCAAACCTATTGGCGTTCACACCCCCAGTCAATCTCCCCGGCCCTCCAAACTACACTGTGCACTGCTGCCAAGGGCTATTTCTACAACATACACTTAGGATGCTCCCTTGTGCAAAGGATTTGGGATCAACTGCATCCACACTGTATCTGAGGGCCTCTACCGTTCACTCCCTGGCTTTCCTCCAGTTCACCTCCCAATGTCCTACCTTCATCCTTTTTTTCCAGTCACACCCCAATTTTTGCAAATGATGCCACAAATTTGCTCATACTCTTGTGTCTCCAGCATGACATTCCTGCCTGGAATCCTTCCCTTTTCCTTCTCCCCACCCTTCCCCCAAACTTCCACACTCTACAGCCTCCTTCAGTGCTCACCTTGTTGGATCATTTTAAGGTACCTTGCAAACTATATATAAAGTATCCACTGACTCCATATTTTCCCACTAAAGTATATGCTCCTGGGGGTTGGGACCCTCTAAATCAAGGCCTAATACAGATATATGTTTATAAATATATGTACAAAGGGATGCTAGTAAAATAGTCAAACTCTGGTTGTGAAGCCTACTCAGGGGAATGGCTGAGAATTATTCAGAGCCAAGTTGAATAAACAATGTGACGTGACCAAGCTGGGTGAAAATGGTTAGGGTCCATGACCATTTAAAAAAAAAACACACATTGTGATTAAGACCACTATCAAGAAATGGAGGTCAGTCCCTGGACAGACCAAAATGTCCCTTCCTAGGCTACCCAACAGCTCTAAATGAACGTCTAGGAGAGGAAATGTCACCAACTGTATTTGTCATATCAGACTTCAGGAGTCTCTCATATTGGTGGATGAAGGAAGTAGGAAAATGTCTATAGCATCAGCCTTGTACTTTTTACCTAAGGAATGAGTTCTTGAAAATCTACCAGAAGCATCAGCAATCTCCAATAGTTTCCCTTCGCCTCTAATATATGATGAACTTTGTGATACTCGGGGAAGTTAAGCCCCATAATCCACCTACTTTTATCAAAGGCGCTTGTTTTAATTATTGAAGAATAATGTCTTAAGAACTCAGTTCCTACCCAGCCACGGGAAGTTAATAGACGAACTTGCATTTTGCAAAGATAACTTTGGTCTGAACTGTACAGACTCTTAGAAATGCTGAGGTAAACGAACGTCACTGCCTGGGAAAATGTGGCATTTGGTGATATGACGAGCACAATGACATTTATCATCCATAGCCACAACTTAATGGACACGAGCCATATCCGAAAAGGGAAGGGTGACTCAGCCCGTTAAGTATGCAGAACATCATCTTTCAATACAAGATGGTCCTTGATTTTTTTTTTCATATCCAAAGGCTCCATCCAAGTGGGAAAAGTGCAGAAGCAGAAAAAGCCACAGCAAAGCGGACGAGAGGGAGGATCGGCAGACTAGGACAACATCACAGTCTGCTCCCATAGAGGGGCCACAACCTCACACATAACTCCTGCTTTGCCTTTGCTCTGCTTCCTTATAAATGGTTTTCTGAGACCAGGATCTCAGCAATGTCCAGAAATTTCCAAAATAAAGCTTCCTAGGAAAATGAAGGTCCTGGCAAGCCCACATTGCTAGCTTGGTACCCCTTCCCTGTTACATCAAAGATGAATTGTGTGCCGGCTAATGAGACAAAGGACATAAAGTTGTCATTTGCTGAAGCTTAAATCGTGGACCCTGCTCCTCCCTCCCCCTGGCTTGTTTTCCTAGGAGGCCATCTTAAAATCCTTTAAGCAGTTCTCTCGTATTCAACTATTTAGTTTTAAAAAACCCTCCAAGGTATTATCTAAAAGTCCACCATTAAAAAATCATTACAAATAGCCCTGCTACAAATGACTTTACTAGGTAGGAAATTCCTAAGTTAACGTGAAAGAGGCTAGAGGAACTGCTGTAATAAGGTTTAGTTAGCTCCTTGTTGACTCTTTTGACCCTCACAACTTGTGTTATCTTCTATTTACTGCATTTAAATGAAGCACATGCTTACAAATAAAGATACTCTGTTAAACCACATCAATTAGACCCTTACATTGTGCCATCATTATACTGGCTATATTTGTTCCAGTTTTTGTAGTGGCCCCCCAACTCAGCGCAAATATTTGCCTGTTTCCACCAGGGGGCATTCATCTCACTGAAAAGAAACATTTCTGAAATTCTTTGGCTAAGTTCAAGGTGTGGGAGAAAGAATATTACACTAAAATGACAAAATAAACATCTTGTTTATTAATCTGGAAATGTGCCTTTTCTTTGCATTTATTTTATGTTCTAAGTGGTGTGGCATACCAGAGACTGTAGCTACTCTTCAGAAGTGTCCACAAAGCTTACATTAAACAGCACATGGCTATAATTAGGGATTAACTTTATGGGTGTTAGGTCAGGAGCTATAACTGGTGTTCTCCTAAGATCCTTCTTCCTTTCAAAAGTACTAGGACTTTAAGCAACTTGATGAAAACCTCAGCAACTTAGCAAGACCCTGTTTTGAAATAAAAAAATAAAAAGGACTGGGATTGTAGCTCGAAGGTAGAATGTCCCTGGGTTCAATCCCTAATAGCAAAAAAAAAAAAAAAACATTAAGACTTCCATAAAAAGCAGAGATCATCCCTTTAAGAAATGCCTGTTCCTCAAAGATTGTACCCCTTTCTTCTGAGGGACTACACAGTTATGTTGCACATATAAGGTTTGGACACTAGAAGATAGAAAGAGGGCTGGCCTTCTTTGGAAAAAGCGATGAAGAGAACAGGAAAAGACAACAGAAATGCAGAGACTGCACATTTACATTTCTACACCAAGAATTATGATTCTTTATAAAATTAAAGCTATAACAAAGTCTTTCATAAAAAATAACATTTAAACAAAAAAGACTCAAATACAGAATTCCTGAGGGATTCAGCATCAGAACTACATCTTTTTTTGTTGTTTACTTTCCAAGAACATATCAAACAAAGTCTGCCACATCACTGAAATTGCTGCCGGCCCAGTCAAGCCAGAAAATTTCTCATTTTTTTTAATAGAAGATAGAAGAAAAAAGATCCAAGGATTATAGGCTCTGTTTGTATGTATAACCATCTACTAACTAGCTCTTAACTAGGAATCAATAGATCAATAAGGACTATTGACCAGGGGAGTTCAGCACCCCCCACCCACCCTGATGGCAGGGTGTCTCTCTGCCAAGGTGTCTCTCTTTCAACACAGTTCCCACTTCAGTGTATAAAATAGAAGTGGAATCACAGACTCTTAAAATTTCACAGGTAGTTGAACCTTGAATTCTCTTGAACTAGACATTTCTGTTCCCCCTTCTCTGCTTATGCATCTACCTAAGATGTTTTGGGGACTGACCTGACTAAAAGAAGCTAGCCGGGTGCAATGGCACACACCTATAATCCCAGTACTTGGAAGGCTGAAGCAGGAGGACTGCAGGTTTGAGGCCAGCCTCAGCAACTTAGTGAGACCCTCAGCAACTTAATGAGACCTTATTTCAAACTAGAGGACTAGCGGAGTATGGTGGTACACACCTGTAATCCCAGTACTTGGGAGACTGAGACCGGAGGATTGCAGGTTCAAGGTCAGCCTCAACAATGTATAGCGAGGCCCTCTGCAACTGAGTAAGACCCTGTTTCAAAATAAAATAGGGCTGGGGGTGTAGCTCAGAGGTAGAATGTCCCTGAGTTCAATTCCCAGTACCGCAAAAACAAAACAAAACCAAAATAAAAAGGGCTGGGGGTGTAGCTTCGAGGTAAAATTCCCCTAGGCTCAATCCCCAGTGCCAAAATAATAAAAATAAAAAAGACAGAAGTTGAACCAGGCAAGATCTCCATCTCTGCAACCTGTTACAGATGTGGAGGTCTACATGGCTGTTTTCTGATTCCTTAGAATGTTGCTTGTTTGTTCTTTTAAGGCAGGGGTCAGGAAACCTTTTCTACAAAGGTCCAGAGATGAGAGTTCAGGTTTTACAAGCCATTAGGTCTCTGCCACATCACTCAGCTGTGATACTCTACTGTGAAAGCAGTCGCAGACGGTCCATAAACAAATGAGAGGGACTGTGTTCCGATAAAACTGTCTTTACAAAAACAAAGAATGAGCCATATTTAACCTATAGGCAGTATTTGACAACTTTTTTAAGGGAAATGCTCAAGTTTTCTTCTTCTTCTTCTTCTTCTTCTTCTTCTTCTTCTTCTTCTTTTTCTTCTTCTTCTTCTTCTTCTTCTTCTTCTTCTTCTTCTTCTTCTTTGTCGTCGTCGTCATCGTCATCGTCATCTTCGTAGTCTTCGTCTTCTTCTCCTCCTCCTCCTCCTCTTCCTCCTCCTTCCTTCCTTCCTCCTCTTCCTCCTTCCCTCCTCCTCCTCCTCCTCTTCCCCTTCCCCTCCTCCTCCTCCTCCTTCTCCTTCTTCTTTTCTTCTCTCATACTAGTGGAACTCTAACAAGTAACTCAGGCCAAGAGGTTCCCTAACAGCAAGGATTTTAAGTCATAACTAGATTTTTAAGAAGAAACAATAGCATGGGGTCCTTTCTATAATGCCTTATTTTCTAATCACAAAAGCTAGCTGCCAGGGATGCTCCCCTGCCCCACCAGTGGAGTGGGTTAATGCCAGTTGTGTTGGTGGTTGGAAGCATCTTGGTTTCTTCTTGGCATTTCTAGCATTTTCTTTTATCAGAGCAGATAGAAATAGAGAAGGAAGCTTCTCCAGAGAGGAAGTCCAACATGGCATTAGGATTTCAAGTCCAGTGCACTTGAGAAAAGTTCTTCAAATGCACATACTCTTTCCCTATCTAACGTAACACCTTACTTCCTGGTCTTCAACAGTTAAGACGGGACATCACTGGCACCTGGCTAGCCTGAGATAAGCCACCCCGACTGTGCCCATCCAGTGATGGGCAGAAAGGAGATGCAGCCACCACAGGGCAGAGCGTAGTACACCCTCCTCAGAAGACTCTGCCCCATGGATAGAACAAGAAAACTTTTTTTTTTTTTTTTTTGGTACTGGGGATTGAACCCAGGGGCATTTAACCTCCGAGCTACAGCCCTACTTTTTTTTTTATTTTTTGAAACAGGGTCTTCACTTAGGTTGATGAAAGTTGCACTACTTGCTGAGGCTGTCCTCAAACCTGCGATCCTCCTGTCTCAGCCTCCCAAGTACTGGGATTATAGGTGTGTACCACCAAGCCCGGCTACAAGAAAACTCTTGAAGCTAATTTGTCTCTGCGTGTCTAGACAAAAAATGGGAAAAGACAATGCAAAGCCTTTTTCAAGATTTACTGCTATTTAGTCTTCACCAAGAAACAGGAAGATGGGTACAAGAGGCTAGGTAGAAACTGACCTATGCAACATAGCATATGAGTTGTCTTTTGAATTTGGGCTTAGCTTAAACAGCAAATCTATGTGTTCTGTCTCATTGTTCCTTAATGCATTTGCTTTACACAGGAGAACAACCCTCCTCCCTCCCCCACCCCAGGAAATGTGTTTTATAAAAAGAAAAAAAAAACAAGTTGTAATGGAAGCTCTACATCAATGTCACCAGGCTTCAGAATGCACATCTATGTTTGGTGGATTTTTTTAATATTATTATTATAACTCGTTAATATTTTTACTCTTGACCATGTGCCCAGAGACCTTGGCAAGATGAGCATTTTATAAATCTGATAAATAAGTAATTGAAGCCTCCCAATCAATGTTACCCAAGGGAAAGGAAAGAAGGCACTCACGTCTGCATTAAAGTCAAGGTCCCTCCTTCTGGTAAAAGCTGGAGGGAGAAGAGACAGGCTGCGAAAGCCAGAGGCCAAGAAAAGCACCTTTCACTGAGGCGGGCTGAGGCAAAGGGTAAGTTTCTCCTTCCAACTCATCCCTCAACCATCTGAGAGGGGAGAGTAGATCAGTTCACTACACTGGGCTCCACCTGATGGGCACAGATAGGAGAAGACGGAACATTCCGTGGATGCCTGAGAAGGCAAAGCCCACCTCGGGGACCTGGGTAGTTCAGGCAGGATGGTGACTTACTCATTATGAGTTTCACTGAAACTGCAGCCCCTGGGCTCACTCTTAAATTCTCTGAGGAAATGTTGCTTGGTATCTTGCCAAAAGAATTAAAGTTGGAATACTGTGATGGTACGTGCACATCCATGTTTAGAGTAGCACAATTCACAATGGCCAAAGTATGGAAGCAACTCAGCTGTCTGTCAGTAGATAAATGGATAAAGAAATTGTGGCACATACACACAAGGGAATTCTCCTCAGCAATAAAGAACAAAATCATGTCATTTGCAGGAAAATGGATGGAACTAGAGAATATTAAGCTATGGGAAATCAGCCAGTCTCAGAAAGTCAAAGGTCACATGTTTTCTCTCATATGTGGAAGCTAGAGGGAAAATAGGAAACATAAGGGACTTTAAATAATATAAAGAAAGACAGTAGAATAGTTGAAGGGGAATGGGGGAGGGAGGTGCAGAGGGGACAACGGAGGATTGAGGAAGGAAACAGTTCAGATAATGTTATGTTCATATATGAAGGTATCACTCCCAATCCCACCAACACGTATGGGGAGGGAGGAGGAGGGAAGCAGGTTTGGATGTGGAGGAAACACACCAAGAGCTGTGAGCATGGATGTCTGCATCACACCGAACCTCACTGTGACGGATACTTGCAATGCACCAATAAAAGTATGAAAAAAGAAGTAGAGCATTCTGGGTACCCTTCATGGCCCCTCCCCATCATGAGGGGTGCCTCAATCCCAGAAGGATTGCTGCTACCTGGATTTTACAACCAGAGACAAATTGTGCCTGATATTAAATTTAAATGAATGGAATCATATAGCAAATATGCTTTCTGTCTGGTTTCTTTCATTTAAATTTTGGTTGTGAGACTCAAAATAAAACAATTAAAAAGTTTCTGCCAACATTGCAATAGAGCAGCCCAGAGTGGGACTTTCCACAACTCTGCAGCCAAACCAAGCTCAAGGGGAATCCCAGGGCAAGTCTCCTAAAGAGGCATAAAGCCTCATCAGTACAGAGGGGATCTGCCATGCTCCCAGGCCAACCCTTCTGCAGCTGCGTGTTCCTGAAGCTGTGGTTCTCTATGGTGCTACAAATCACCCAATTAGAAAGAATCCTCACTGGTCAATGGAAGATTGAACAGCCTCTCACTCTTCTATAAATATCAGTGACAGACCGCACCTACAGGCCATTCCATAGCCGAGAAATATGCCAAGCTAGTAGTTGACATATTTATTTAAAGAAAACAAATCACCAGGATGGTTATACCTACAATAAAAAGAAACACTTTAGAAAAAATTCAAATCACACTATTGACATGAACTTCAAAAGATCATTTAGAAGGCTATCACTCTGCCTCTAGGTAAAACTAGCTATAAATTGCCAGGGGCAAACAGTATACATTACCTTTAAAGATCTTGAAAATAGAAGTTTCTACAAGCAAACCTTTTGCACAAACTACCTTCACTGACAAAAACTTGCAAAGTATGACTGTTTTTGCAGCAGCTTGCTGGGGTCAGTCCTTACTGGCTTGTTGAATTTTCAGGACTTTTTGAATAGGCTGACTTCACGATGGTAGCTTAAAATCAGTCACAGCAGGAATATTTACACCCCAGAAATCTGCAAGCATTATAAATGAATGTCTACAGCCCCTTCCACCCCCTGAGCTCTAGTTGCTAAACATTTCTCAACATGGCGCTGTTACATGATTTATGAAACTGCCCTGGTTTTCTCTTCTACAAATTATCTTATTCTTTGAGAGTTGAAAAAGACTGTAGATGTCAAAGAAGAAATCTCTTCTACGATATTCCTAGAAGCTTTAGCCTCTATTTGGACACTCAGAGCAAAGAGAAATAAACTACTTTGCATGACAAGCCAGTTATGGACAATAAAACTGTTGTATTAGAAAGTTATTATCAGTCCCAATTTACTTCTGCCTTTCTTCCTACTACTATCTGCCAATCTTTTAAACATCTCATGGAGTCTCTCCAGCATTCTCTGGGTTATGTCCCCATCTCTCAATCCTGAGGATAAGAACAGGAGCAGTACTTGAGTGGTATGACCAACGCTAAGAAGATCCACAGGTGACCTCTCCATTTATGACGCTCAGTCCCTCTTGCTTCTCTCCATGTAAGGGGCTCAGACGAATGCCCAGACTGAAGTTATTTTCCTCCTGGAGTCTTTCTGATAGAAACCACCCCTAGAACAATCTAGATATTAGGAAATATAACCCATATATTTAAAAAATATTTATTGGCCCTGAAACATAATGATAAAGATGACAAAGATGTTCTAATACCTATTATGGAGAGGCAATCCTTCACAGGTCCCTAGCATTCCTGTATATCTTACAAACAGTAGACACTGACTGCTCTTTGCTCTGGATTATTTTCAAGGATGTTTGTATAGTGAATAGCATTAGAAGATACAGTGTCTCTGGAAGGAAAAGCAGCCATTTTTTTTTTAAAAAGTCAGATTCCTTTAACTCAATGTTATTTGCCTGTTAACACAAACTGGAGTACATGCAGGCTTCCATCTGAGCCTCTTGCATCATGCTCGAGGGATTTGGGGCAAGAGTTATGACACAAAGATGCTGCTCATGCTGCGTGCTTGCAATGAGTAGCAGAGTCCTTCACCTCTGACCCAAGGACCCAGCGTCTCTGCCATCAACTATGAAGCTGTGGCAGGCTATCTTCTTGGCTTGCAAGTAGGGTAAGATCTCAGACCCTTCACAGTTCTTGACACATGTTATCTATGAAGCTTTGGAAAAAATAATCTACATCTATACTACATCTATACCTACCTACCTATTTATCTGTTAAGGACCAACTGTGAGTCTCAGAGGTTCTTTATGGCTCTCCTGGGCAATCGCGTATAAAACATACCATAATCAGCTACTACGATGGTGCACTCTATTGAAGATAAACGTGAAACTAGGCAAAACGGGAAGTAATAAAATGACAATCAGCCTTAATTATTTGTGTTCGCTAGAACAGTGCTTCTCAGACTTTAAAGAGCAGGTAAATTGCCTGGGAATTTCACCAGAATCCAGACTGGGATTCCGGAGTTCTGGGATGAGGCTCCAGGTTCTGTTTTTTTTTTTTCTTTTTGCGGTACCGGGGATTGAACGCAGGGGCGTTCTACCTCCGCGCTACGCCCCTGGCCCTATTTTTATACTTTATTTTGAGACCGGGTCTCACGATGTTGCAGAGGGCCTCACTAAGTAGAGAGAGAGAGAGAGACAGGGAGAGAGAGAGAGAGAGAGAGAGAGAGAGAGCTGAGGCTGGCCACGAACCCGGATCCTCTGGTCTCCGCCTCCCAAAGTACTGGGATTACAAGCGTGCGCCACCACGCCCGGCAGGTTCTGTATTTTTAAC
The DNA here is from genome assembly GCA_004027185.1 of Glis glis. Taxonomy (NCBI): domain Eukaryota; kingdom Metazoa; phylum Chordata; class Mammalia; order Rodentia; family Gliridae; genus Glis; species Glis glis. Next base: position 5,039 of record PVJS01031016.1, on the reverse strand, counting down.
AAATTCCTAAGTGGTGTCAGGGATATTCATCTAAGGACCACACTTTGATAGCAAGGATCTAATGACAACTGAATATAAAGTTTATGCATACTAACACCCTGGTATTTGAATAAACTCTAAAAGTTTTAATAAAAAATATCTCTAGCCACCCAGAAAGTCCATAAAAGTCAGAGAGTGCCTTCATTGGTCTAGAAAAGAAAAAGCACTAAAAGAATTCCCAAGTATTTGATTACAAATGCCTATAATCATACCAATGCTCCTTAACTTACAATGGGGTTACATCCCATTAACCCCATCCTTTGCAAGCTGGGAATGCATTTACTGCACCTAACCTGCTGACCACCATAGGTTAGTAACGCAGTATACCATAGGGGATCTGCTGTTTCCCCTCATGATCGTAGGCTGACTGGAAGCTGCTTCATTGCTGCTTCCCAGCATCATGATAAAAGGTCAGGCTGCACATCACTAGCCCAGTAAAATATCCAAATTCAAAATTTCAAGTATGATTTCTATTGAATGCATATCGATTTTGCACAATGGTAAAAAGGAACGATCCTAAATATCACTACAACATTCGTTGGGAATTTTTGACTCCAAAATATGTACATTCCAATCAAAGAACCAGGATCAAAGGAAACGGGTAGGGGAAGACCTTTTTAGGTTATGCCAAGGTCTGTGGACTATAGCAAGAAATACACAGGACAAATTACAATCATTATGGTGTATGTTTCCAAGAATGATATTTCTGTCCAAGCTAATGTATATGGCTGAGCATAGCTGGGAAAGAAAAAACAATAGGTAGTCATGAGACTACAAAAATAAATTGTGCTGGGGGAAGACACAGGCAGGGAGTTGAGGGGCTAGAGTTGTTACTCCACTCTGTCTCCTCCTTCCTGTGAGAACTGCAGGAAGCAGATTCAGTCCTCTCTGGGCAGTGAGAGGAAGGAGGAGGTGCTTCCCAGATGCAGATCCTGTGCCACTTCCCATCTCTCACATCTTGTTGCTAGGGCTCGGCTACCTGCACGAGCAGCCTCTCTCAGCCTCATGGACCATTTCTTAAGACCATCATCGGCCCAAAGAAACTAACCTTTCCATCTCATCTTATGAACATGGGAAAATGTTTGTGTGCCAATTCAAAAAGCACAGAAGATGCAAATAAAAACTACACTGATATTCCATCTAACTCTAGTTAGAATGGAAATCGTCAAGAATACAAACAATAATAAATGTTGGTGAGGATGTGGGGTAATAGGAACTCTTATACGCTATTGTTGGGATTGTAAATTAGTACAGTCACTATGGAGATCAGTATGGAGGTTCCTCAAAATACTAGGAATGCAAACACCAGCTATACCACTCCTTGGTATTTTTCCAAAAGAATTAAAGTTAGAATACTATAGTGATACATGTATACCCATGTTCATAATAGCACAGTTCACAATAGTCAAATTATGGACCCAACATAGGTGTTCATCAACAGATGAATGGATTAAGAAAATGTGGCACATACACACAATGGAATCTTACTCAGTCATAAGAAGATCAAAATTATGTCATTTGCAGGGAAATGGATGGAACTAGAAAATATTAAGCTATGGGAGATCAGCCAGTCTCAGAAAGTCAAGGGTCATATGTTTTCTCTCATATGTGAAAGCTTGAGAGAAAATAGAAAACAGAAGGGACGTTAAAGAATGTGGAGAAAGACCAGTAGTAGAGTTGAAGGGGATTGGGGGAGGGAGGTACAGAGGGGACAAAGGAGGATTGAGGAAGGAAACAGTTCAAATAAGGTTATGTCCATACGTGAAGGCATAGCTACCAATCTCACTAACAAGTACAGGGAAGGGGGCGGGGCAAGGTGGGCTGCGGAAGGAAATATACCCAGTGCTGTGCACGTCTTTGTATCACTTTGAATCTCAGTCTCACTATGATGTTTAATTAAAATGCACCAATTAAATTATAAAAAGGAAATCACAGAAGAGAGAAGGCTCAGGAATAAAAGAAGGGTGGAAAAGGTATTCTAGAATTTTACTGAGAAATATCTGAGTAGTACCTTTATTCCTTTTCTCTCCTCCATGGTCTCCTGTCTGCCCCACCCTTCTCTTTCTTCCTAGCCCCTCTTTCTTCATTGTCTCTCTACAAAAAGACAAGTGAAGAGACAGCAAGGCAGGTTCAGTGTCCCACACACCAGCTTTTCATTATGTTAGTGACTGTCTCTTTTAAAAAGAGTTTTGTGGTCAAATATGCTTCGGAAACCCCTAGGTGTTAAATTCTCAGGAGGCTCCCATGCACGGTTAACAAGCCCATGCAAAATGAGGCTCTGGAAGAGGGGCTGTGGAACGCTGCGTGTTCTATGCTCAAACACAGAGCCCAGCCCCTCTCCGCCATGGGTGTTTTGAGGAATTTGCTTTGAGAAAAAACCAAGATGTTGGATTCTGGAGTAAAGTTGTCATATCAAAATCTGGTTCACTGGGAATAGCCTTGTGGCCTGAAGCAAGTCACACGAACTTTCTGAGCTCTCAATTTCTCCATGTACAGAAAAGGCCAATGACATCTGCCACACGGTACACCGATAGGACTGAGCGACGCAAAACACACATGGTGCCAGGCACAGAGACCCCCCTCCAACCTGCCCATCCACATTCAGAACCTCTGAGGTCCTTCTGCAACAGCGACGGTCTCTTGCAGACAAAGCCACTCGCCCTCTCTTCATCCGTGTTTCAGAGCTTAGTATGTCCAGTCCCTGTGTCTTCCCTCCCAACAGCTGCCCGCCAGTCTGTGCTTGCTTGTGGTCAGTCCCAGCAATTGACATTTGCCAAATAAATGAGGAAGAGAAAGGAAATATTAAGATAGAAAAGGTCATAGGAGCCAGGTGTGGTGGCGCATGCCTGTAACCCCAGTACATGAGAGGCTGAGACAGGACGATTGCAGGTTTGAGACCAGCCTTAGCAGTTTAGTGAAGCCCTGTTTGAAAATAAAAACTAAAATAGGGCTGGGGTAGAATGAATAAAATAGCTCAGAGGTAGAATGTCCTTGGGTTCAATCCCCAGTACCACCAAAAAAGAAAAGAGAGGTCGTGGGAGAATAAACAAAGGAAGAAATGAGGCCAGGCCAGAGCTGGCAGCAGGAACGCACAGTGGTTAGGGCTGATCCGAGTTTTACCGCTTAGAAGGAACATGACCTTGGGTGAGTGGCTCAATCTCCCCAGGTCTCAGCGTCCCCAGTTAAAAAATAACAATGATGATGTCTATCTCACAGAGCCATGTTGAGGAGGTAAGAGAGGTTATATACCTAAAGCACTTAACACAAAACCTAGCAGAGTAGGCACCCAAGAAAAAAGAGAGAGATACATGTTCTTTTTGGAGCTAAGGCAGAAAAATAGATGCTATCATTCTCAAAGTCAATGCTCTGGTTTCTAGACGAGAAACCAGGTAACATCAACCCTCTGAGTAAATCCCAGCTAAGGAATACTGACAGGGTGGAGAATTTCATTCCCCACATGTGACTTTGGATATGTCCAATGGGTGGCGGTGGCAGATGCAGTTTATACTCTGCCATTTCATGGGGGGGAGGGGCAAGAATCTACTATCCACTGGACTCTAAGGTGGTTAAAGTGAGTAATGGAAAAGCAATGAGGTTTCACGTTTCATTTTGGTTTTGTTTGTTTTGTTTTTAATAAGGACCCTTGTTCTGGCTCTCCTCACTGTAGACAAGTGGGGAGATCTCTTCCTTAACAGAGGACTCCTCGCACCTCCTCCACCCTCTGCTATGTCCTTCCCTTGCTAGAATTTCTTCAGCCCCTACATATTTATTAGTCCCTTCAGCACACTCCTCGCATTGCAATGGAGGTTCCACGAGGCAAAGACTTTGTCTGTCCTCAGGGTTTATAGCACAGTGGCCTAGAGCTCTCAGACTGGCCTAGACCAGGCGCTCCGTAAATATTTGTTGAAGGAATAAACGGATTCCACATTAGTTATTTAATAAGCATGACCGTGCAAGGATTTACAGTTCATTAAAACAACATCAAGGTCATGAAACCAGATTTTTAAAAATTAGTAATGTTATTATTACTCGAATGGACAGCCTTATTAATCATTTCCAACTTTAATAGCAAATTGAGGAAGAAAGTTAAAAGGCCTTGGCAGGGGCCAAAAAATCAACATAGGCTCACTCTTCAACTTAGATATTCTAACCCTCTCCACTCAGCTATTTCTGTGTTAATCTCTAAAACAGCAGCTCTGCTGTGCACCAGGATTATATTCCAAACTCCACAGCATGGCGGGAAGGTCCTTCCCACCCGGCCCTTTTCTCTCTCTCCATCATCATCTTCTGCCACTGCCCTCTTGTATCTTACACTCCACTGATAACCAAACTACCCCAACACGAAACTCCATGCTTGGTGGTAACTGCTTCCTTCTCTACCTCACCTATGTGGTAAACTCCTATTCATCCTTTAAGAACCCGATTGAGGGATGACTCTTCTGGGATGAATTCCCTGGCTGGCTTCTCTATACACAGTAACTCATTCCCCTGTTCTGTGGGGCTTTTTTCCATTACCTACTGCTATGTCAGCCAAGCTGTCAGTCCTCCTTTATAAACTACAGACTTCAAGAGGCACAACATGTAAGTTGATGTACACACATTTATTGTCTGTGCCTGGCACACTCTCAGTAACATGCTCACTGGAAGAACAAATGCATCAATGAATGTCCACAGTTACAAACTTTCTATTGCCTGATCCCTAGCCCTCTGAGGTGAGCTTTATGGAACTCTAATATGTGCTGGATATTATCTTACTACCCTTTAGGTTACCCTGAGAAGTCTTCTCTGAAGCTAGTATGCCCACTTCACAGACAAAGAAAATGGAAGTCAGAGAAGTTGAGTCACAGAGAAAGAAGATAGCAGAGCTTGGAGTTGAACCTCAGTCCATGCTCCTCCTGCTGGTCTATCTTGGCTCCAATGGAGGAGGAGAAGGAGGAGGAGAAGGAGGAGGAGAAGGAGGAGGAAAAGGAGGAGGAGGAGGAAGAGGAGGAGGAGGAGGA
>PVJS01031015.1:0-23699 GCA_004027185.1 Glis glis | reverse complement strand
AGAGAGAGAGAGAGAGAGAGAGAGAGAGAGAGAGAGAGAGAGAGCTGAGGCTGGTCTCCGCCTCCCAAAGTACTGGGATTACAAGCGTGTGCCACCACGCCCAGCTTCTTATTTTTAAATGTTTAGTTTTGAGTCAGAGTTTCCCTAAGTTGCCCAGACTGGCTTCAAACTTGAAATTCTCCTGACTCCACCCACAGAGTAGCTGAGATTATAGGGGTGTGCCCAGCTACTTTATTGGCACTTTTAACAGAATATATAAGAAGTTTAACACAAAAGATTATTTTTTCACTCTGACAAATGACATACCACTTAAATCAAAGGATATTCATGAAAAGGACAGTTTAAAAACAATGAACCAAATCATTAAAAGAATTTAATATTTTTGATTCAGAAAGAAATTATACTCACTTCTTTTGGAGTATGATTATCAGCAATTCTCTGACCTTCAAAGAGAAACCTGAGTGAATTCATTGGAACTCCCTAAAAATGTTAAAAAAAACATACATATGTATATATTTACACGCAAGTCTTTGAAGACATAATATAAACGTTGATGCACAAAAAGCAAGCATGAAAGCCTTAAATAGGCTACATAAAACTTAAAACTATACAGTTAAGTCTATCAAAACTACCATATATTAAGTACCAACTATTTGCTAGGCTACCCTGTACTAAGTACATTACACACATAATCATAAATGTTCTTCACAACAGCCCTGGTGGTATCACCTCATCTTCATTTTACAAATAGAGAACCCACAGCTTGGAGAGAACACGCAGTCAGCTAAGAATTTTAGCCCAAACCCATTTCTAAGCCTGTGCTCTTGACCACTATTCTATTCATTTTCCCCTTAAAATCCATGAGCTTAAACTGGGCGTGGTGGCGCACGCTTGTAATCCCAGTACTTGGGAGGCTGAGACAGGAGAATCGCAGGTTCACGGCCAGCCTTAGTGAGGCCCTCTGCAACTTAGTGAGACCCTGTTTCAAAATAAAATTAAATTAGAGCTGGGGGTGTAGCTCGGAGGTAGAATGCCCCTGGGTTCAATCCCCAGTACTGCAAAAAAATAAAAAATAAAAAAATTAAATCCATGAGCTAGCATGAAACACAAAATTAGAATGAGAACCATTGAGCCGAGCGTGGTGCCCCACGCTTGTAATCCCAGTACTTGGGAGGCGGAGACTGGAGGATCCAGGTTTGCAGCCAGCCTCAGCTACTTAGTGAGGCCCTCCGCAACTTAGTGAGACCTGGTTTCAAAATAAAGGATAAAAAATAGGGCCGGGGGTGTAGCTCAGAGGTAGAACGCCCCTGGGTTCAATCCCCAGTACCGCAAAAAAAAAAAAGACTGAGAACCATTGCCAGCTTCCAACTATACAAGTAAAATGGGTTTTAAACAGATTAAATCATAAGAATTTGGCAAAGCCCAATATCTAGCCAAATAAGCTACAGTAAACCTATAATGGCATAGATAGTACTATTAATACCACAAAACATATTAATATATATTTTTCTTTCTTTTTTATGGTACTGGGGATTGAACCCAGGGGCATTCTACCTCCAAGCTACACCCCTAGCCTGATTTTATTTCTTATTTTGTCTTTTTTTTTTTTTTTTGGTACTGGGGATTGAACCCAGGGGCATTCTACCTCCAAGCTACACTCCCAGTCCTATTTTTTTTATTTTTATTTTGAAACAAGGTCTCACTAGGTTGATGAGAGTCTCACTACTTCCTTAGGCTGTCCTTGAACCTGCAATCCTTGAACCTGCGATCCTCCTGTCTCAGACTCTCAAGTACTGGGATTACAAGGCGTGTGCCACCATGCCTGGCTGTATATTTTTCTTTTTTTCTTTTTGTTTTGGTACTGAAGGTTGAACCTAGAAGCATTCTACCTCTGAGCTATACCCCCGCCCTATTTTTTATTCTTTATTTTGAAACAGGGTCTCGTTAAATTGTGGAGGGCCTCACTAAGTAGCTGAGGCTGGCCATGAACCCAGATTCTCCTGTCTCAGCCTCCCATATACTGGGATTACAACCATGCGCCATCACGCCTGGCTTTTTTTTTTTTATTTTGAAACAGGGTCTTGCTAAGTTGCTGAAGGACCTTGCTAAGTTGTTGAGGTGGGCCTTGAACCTGCAATCCCCCTGTTTTAGCCTCTCAAGTACTGGGATTACAGGCGTACACCACCATGCCCAGCTAATATGTACTTTTCTAGTGACTTATTCAATAGTGAAATGACAAGGCAAGAGATGACTGATATGAAGGAAAATAACTTCACTAGTAACTACAAATTAATAATCACTTATTTAGTCTAAAAGTATTATGAGCTGGGTGTGGTGGTGCATGCTTGTAATCCCAGTACTTGGGAGGCTGAGACAGGAGAATCACAGGTTCAAGGACAGCATCAGCAAGTAGTGAGACTCTCATCAACTTAGCGAGACTCTGTTTCAAAATTAGGAATAAAATAGGGCTGGGGGTATAGCTCGGAGATAGAACGCCCCTGGGTTCAATCCCCAGTACTACAAAAAAAGAAAAAAAACCTCTCTGTCAATATGTACCATTTCATAAGTATATAAGACCATGAAAACTTGTCCTTCATTTAAGTTCTTTCAAGGTCACATTAAATAACAAACTGCCTGACAAAGGAAGAATATTCTTTGATTTATATGACAATATAAATTAAACCTAAGGGAAAAAATTATTAAACCTCTATGAATTAAGTATAAAAACAATTCCTCTAGCCAGGCGTTGTGGCGCACGCTTGTAAACCCAGTACTTGGGAGGCTGAGACCGGAGGATCCGGGTTTGCGGCCAGCCTCGGCTACTTAGTGAGGCCCTCCGCAACTTAGTGAGACCCTGTTTCCAAATAAAGAATAAAAAAAAATAGGGCTGGGGGCATAGCTCAGAGATAGAATGTCCCTGGGTTCAATCCCCAGTACTGCAAAAAAAAAAAAAAATTCTGTAGAATATAAAGTTACTTGGAAGCTAAAAGAAACTTCAAAATGATTCTAAATTGATATTATAATTCTCTCCCAAAACCTAGCACCTTCAATTTTGGGGTCAATTTTGTTTTCACATAAGCTTTGTGTATCATCTTCTTTACTTGGTACTATTTTTCCTCAATAATCAATTCCCTACAGATGAGGTTAAAAAAAAAAACTATGAATCTTCAGAGTTGTTGTGAAGACTAAATTGTTCTTCAGTACTTATAGCATCAATACATGTTCCCTAGTGAATTTCATATGTGTGTGTGTGTGTGTGTGTGTGTGTGTGTGTGTATTTTTTTGGTGGTACTAAGGAGGTAGAACGCCCTTGAGTTCAATCCCAAGTACCACAAAAATAAATAAATATAAAAAAAAGAAAGAATAAAAAATAGGACTGGGGGTTTAGCTCAGAGGTAGAATGCCCCTGGGTTCCATCTCCAGTTCTGCAAAAATGAATGAATGAATGAATGAATGAATGAATGAATAAATAAATAAATAAATAAATAAAACTAAAAGGGGCTGAGAGTATAGGTTAGAGGTAGAACACACTAACCCTGGATACAATCCCCAGCACCACAAAAAAAAAAGAGAAAGCGAGAGAGACTAATTAAAACTATTTCTTGAGCCGGGCATGGTGGCACATGCTTGTAATCCCAGTACTTGGGAGGCTGAGACCAGAGGATCTGGGTTCCCGGCTAGCCTTAGCTACTTAGGCCCTTCGCAACTTGGTGAGACCCTGTTTCAAAATAAAGAACAAAAAATAGGGCTGGGGATATAGCTCAGAGGTAGAATGCCCCTGGGTTCAATCCCCAGTATTGCAAAAAAAAAAAAGAAAAAACTATTTCTTGCCAATTAATTTAAATCATAATTTCATTTAAATATACCTTGGTTAAAGCCAGGCATGGTAGCGCATGACTGTAATCCCAGGCTCAGACAGGAGGATCTCAGGTTAGAGGACAGTCTCAGCAAGTAGTGAGACTCTCAGCAACCTAGTGAGACCCTGTTTCAAATAAAATTGAGCCAGGCATGGTGGCACACGATTGTAATCCCAGTACTTGGGAGGCTGAGACCAAAGGATTCAGGTTCGCAGCCAGCCTCAGCTACTTAGTGAGGCCTTCCACAACTTAGTGAGACCCTGTTTCAAAATAAAGAATAAAAAAAAAAAAATAGGGATGAGGGTGTATCTCGCAGGTAGAATGCCCCTGGGTTCCATCCCCAGCTCCGCAAAAATAAATAAATAAATAAATAAATAAATAAGTAAGTAAACAAATAAAAATTGGTCTGGGGATATAGCTCAGAGGCAGAATGCCTCTGGGTTCAATTCCCAGTACTACCAAAAAAATTGAATGGAATTAGCAGCAATTTGTAGTGCTATATATAAAGACAATATACTAATAATATTGTTTCTTAAATTTAACATATGGCTAAATACTCATAGTTATATGCACAGTGAAATTTCAGAGTAATCACCAAAAATTACTTGTCTTTATTGTTATATACACTAGTAAGCCATCAGGATAGAAGCATTCATTTGAGATGTCTTTACCAGTGAGTTACTTTTCAAACTAGTTGATGTCTTATGAATTCAAACTTTGTAATAGACCATAACAGGAAAACAGGAACTAAACAGAATACAATGATAAAATTAGAGTGCTTTCCTTGAGTTCCCTAATGATGAAAGTAATAAATGGGATCATATTCTTTGACAACCTTCAGTGAAAGAAAAATTTATGGCAAAGCATTGTTTTTTTTTTTTTTTTTTGCAATACTGGAGATTGAACCCAGGGGCACTCTACCTCCGAGCTACACCCCCAGCCCTATTTTTTATTCTTTATTTGGAAACAGGACCGCATTAAGTAACTGAGGCTTCCCTAGAACCTGGATCCTCCTGTCTCAGCCTCCCAAGTACTGGGATTACAAGTGTGCGCCACCATGCCCAGCTAAAGCATTGTATTTAATACCATAATATACAAACCTGTCTTTGACAGTATGATTCTTTGAGTTTCTTGAGATGTGTTGTCATTTTCACTTTGAAGTGAATCTCACTGCTATCCTAAAGAGAAAAAAGAAAAACAATTATTTCTCTTTATATAAACTATTTACTTTACTGGAACCAAATATATACTTATTTATTTATGTACTTATTCATTTATTTATTTGTGTATGTGTGTGTCTCTGTGTGTGTGTGTCTGTGTGTGGCACTGGGGATTGAACCCAGAGGCATTCTACCTCTGAGCTACACCCCCAGCCCTATTTTTTGTTCTTTTATTTTGAAACAGGGTCTCGCTAGGTTGATCAGAGTCTCACTACTTGCTGAGACTGTCCCTGAACCTGCAATCCTCCTGTCTCAGCCTCCCAAGTACTAGGATTCCAGGCGCACGCCACCATGTCTGATGGAACCAAACTACTTAATTATGCATATAATATAAATAGAAAAACAAACCTTATCACCTGTATTTTTCCACTAAAATATTTTTTAGCATTCCTTATAGGTCTTAATAAAACACTCTAATCATCCTCAGTTGCTTTATATCCATTACAAAAGCAAATTAATGAAACAAAGATAGTCTGCCTTGAGTTATCAGTATTAAGTATGTATGTCAAAGAATATATTCCTGATAGGCAGTGGTGCACACCTATAATCAAACTAGTTCTTGGGAAGCTGAGACAAGAGGATTGTAGGTTCCAGCCCAGCCTCAGCAACTTAGCCAGGACTCTCAGCAACTTAGTGAGACCCTGTTTCAAAATAAAAAATAATAATAAAATAGGGCTGGGAGTGCAGCTCAGAGGTAGAATGCCTCTGGGTTCAAACTCCAGTATCAAAAAAAAAATTCATTCCTTCATTATTATATGTTCATACTTCTGTCAAAAGATGAGCTCAGTGTGGTAGCACATGTCTGTAATCCCAGTACTTGGGAAACTGAGATAGGAGGATGACAGGTGTGAGGCCAGTCTCAGTAACTTAGACCCTATTTCAAATTAAAAATTTTAATTTTAGCTTAGAAGTAGAATGCCCATGTTCAACCCCCAGTATCCCCCAAAAAATATCAAAATAAGATAATCACAGAAAAAAGGGGAAAGGATATGGATACACAATTAATATAAGAATAAAAACATAGAAGACAAAAATTATACCTATTAATAATCAGGGAAATGCAAAATAAAAATGTTTTACATATCATATTGGCACAAAACTTAAAGACTGGCAATAGCTCATGTTTGAGAGAATGTGAGCAACTGGCCGGGCATGGTGGCACACACGTTCGTAATCCCAGTACTGGGAGGCGGAGACAGGAGGATCCGGGTTCACAGCCAGCCTCAGCTACTTAGTGAAGCCTTCCGCAACTTCGCGAGACCCAGTTTCAAAATAAAGGATAAAAAATAGGGCTGGGGGCGTAGCTCGGAGGTAGAACGCCCCTGGGTTCAATCCCCAGTACCGCAAAAAAAAAAAAAAAAGAATGTGAGCAACTGGCACGCTCACACTGATGATGAGAGTCCACCATTCCACTAATTTTCTTTTGTCCTTAGAAAGGTAACTTAAAACTATCAAGATTCATTCCTCTAACACCTCTCAGCTTGCCTTAATTAACATCGCAAAGCCAAGAAGATACAGACTAGAGTCAAGAGAAATGAGGTGCCACAACAGGGAAAAGGGTAGGAATGGGGAGTCAGGAAAAGGGCTAATCAATCCTTTGGTTTAAGGGTGGCCCCAGCCTTATCACTAAATAGTATTCACTGTATTTACCCATCGCATACTAACCAACAACTAGCTTCCATCTGGAAAATAAGGAGATGTAAACCTGTCTAGCGGAGTAATTTAAAAAATAGCATCAAACCCTGCCCAGTACCACAAAAAATAAATAAATAAATAAATAAATATAGCATCAGCCAGGCGTGGTGGTGCATGCTTGTAATTCCAGTACTTCGGAGGCTGAGACAGGAAGATTGCAGGTTCGAGGCCAGCCTCAGCAATTTAACGAGACCCTATTCAAAATTAAAAAATGAAATAGGGCTGGGGGTGTAGCTCAGAGGTAGAATGCCTCTGGATTCCATCTCTAGTATCAAAACAACAACAACAACAAAAAAAAAACAGCTTCTACCTCCAACAGATATATGCATAATAAATGAAAGTGCCACTTTTTATTTATTTTTTTTGTTTGTTTTGCGGTACTGGGGATTGAACCCAGGGGCATTCTACCTCCAAGCTACACCCCAAGCCCTATTTTTTATTCTTGGAAACAGGGTCTCACTAAGTTGCGGAGGGCCTCACTAAGTAGCTGAGGCTGGCCACGAACCCAGATCCTCTGGTCTCAGCCTCCCAAGTACTGGGATTACAAGTGTGCGCTACAATACCCGGCTGCCACTTTTTAAATAGTTTGCCTTACTTAAACCTTTTTTGTGTGTGTGTGGTACTGGGGATTGAACTCAGGGGCATTCTACCTCTGAGGTACACGCCCGGCCCTATTTTTTTTTTTTTTTTTGAAACAGGGTCTCACTAGGTTGATGAGAGTCTCACTAGTTGCTTAGGATGTCCTCAAACCTATGATCCTCTTGTCTCAGCCCCCCAAGTACTGGGATTACATGTGTGTGCCACCATGCCCGGCGTAAATCATTATTTTTCTTGTGTAAGAGATATTTTATTCACACTTTGGAATCAAAGAAGAAAAATAACGAAACTCACCTGTCCAATTACTTTGAGTTTAATGTATTCTCCTTCCTTCTTGTCCCCCAGATCCTCGGTTGAAGGTTTAGCCTCCTGAAAGAGAAGTAAATTTCAAGATAAAAATTCCTACTTGCTAATTTTAATTATTTATGAGTAGATTACCCGTGGGTTCAATCCCCAGTACTGCAAAAAAAAGAAGGGGAAATCAAACCCGAAAGTAGTGGCCTAATGTACTCCAGAGTCAAAACCAGTTTTATATCATCTATTATTTTGGACTATCTAAAGCACTGCAATTCAAGTTTAGAAGATAAGGCTTGACAGAAAATGAAGGGGAATTGGACTGGAATTGGAGGGAAAAAATAGTAAGGAAAAAGAAAGAGGAGACCCACAGAAAGACAAGAAAAGAGGGTTACAAAATAATTTCAAATAAAGGGAAATTGAAAATCAAATGAAGTTAACAGAATTAGCTCAAATAACTTCACCATAAAGCATCTCAATAAGTAAACCATTTTTAGTAAGGGAACCACAGAAATTTTCACCAACATTGTAGTAAAAGTTGCTTTTTTCCCCACATGTAACACCTTAGTTTGACCACCAAATTATCCACTTATTTAAATATATACTCTTGCTGGGTATGGTGGCACACATCTGTAATCCCAGTACTTAAAAGGCTGTGACAAGAGGATAGCAGGTTCAAGGCAGCCTCAGCAACTTAGCAAGACCCTGTTTCAAAATAAAAAATAACATAGGGCTGAGGGTGTGGTTCAGAGGTAGAATACCCCTGGGGTTCAATCCCCAGTACCAAAAATAAACAGAGCTAGGAGTGGTGGCACACACCTGTAATCTCAGTACTTGGGAGGCTCAGACAGGAGGATCTGAAGTTCGAGGACAGCCTCAGTTAGTAGTGAGATTCTCATCAATCTGGTAAAATCTTGTTTCAAGCCGGGCATGGTGGAGCATGCTTGTAATCCCAGTACTTGGGAGGCGGAGACAGGAGGATCCGGGTTCGCCGCCAGCCTCAGCTACTTAAGTGAGGCCCTCCACAACTTCGTGAGACCCAGTTACAAAATAAAGGATAAAAAATAGGGCCAGGGATGTAGCTCTGAGGTAGAAAGCCCCTGGGTTCAATCCCTGGTACCGCAAAAAAAAAAAAAAATCTTGTTTCAAAATAAAAATAAAATAGGGCTGGGGGTGTAGTTCAGAGGTAGAATGCCCCTGGGTTCAATCCCCAGTACCACAATAAATACATAAATAAATACTTTCTTCCTCTATTATTCATACTAATTTCAAAAAGTTAACCCATACTCAGTAATAATATAACCCACCAGATGTGGTGGCACAAGCCTGTAATTCCAATACTTGAGAGGCTGAGACAGGAGGATAGCAGGTTTCAGGCCAGCCTCAGCAACTTAGGAAGACCCTGTTTCAAAATAAAAAGGGCTGGGCCAGGTGTAGTGACTCATGCTTGTAATTCTAGTACTTGGGAGGCTGAGACAAGACAACTATAGGTTCGAGGACAGCCTTAGCAAGTAGTGAGATTCTCATCAACCTAGGGAGACCCTGTTTCAAAAATAAAAAATAAAAAATGGGCTGGGGGTATAGCTCAGAGGTAGAATGCCTCTGGGTTCAATTCCCAGTACTGCAAAAAATAAAAAAATGAAATAAAAATTTAAAAATAGGGCTGGGAGCCGGGCGTGGTGGTGCATGCTTGTAATCCTACTACTTGGGAGACTGAGACAGGAGGATCCGGGTTCGCAGCCAGCCTCAGCTACTTAGTGAGGCCCTCCGCAACTTAGTGAGACCCTGTTTCAAAATAAAGAACAAAAAATAGAGCTGGGGGTGTAGCTCGGAGGTAGAATGCCCCTGGGTTCAATCCCCAGCTCCGCAAAAAAACAGGGCTGGGGTAGAGCTCAGAGGTAGAATGCATCAGGGTTCAATCCCCAGTTCCAAAAAAAAAAGTGGGTGGGGGTGTAGGTACTGGGGATTCCCAGTACCACAAAAAAAGAAAGAAAGAGAGAGAGAGAAAGAGGGCTCAGAGTGTAGTTCAGAGGTATGCCCCTGGGTTCAATGCCCAGTACAAAGTGTGTGTGTGTGCATTAATATATAATGTATGTATATATGTATATATGTAATAAAACATACTGGATTTTACAAGTAAAATAACAGTCATAACCTGCACATCTCATGCCAGTAACTTAAAACTACTAAATTCTTTAACATTCAAAAATTATCAGAACATATTAAACTAGAAGTAGGTTTTTACCTGACAATACAGTTTGGCATCTAGGAAAATGCTTAGGTAACAGAATTGACTTGGTTAGTATGAATCCTTGCCTGTTTTTCATTCTGCAGTGCTTTCAACATTTGCTGACTGCTGAATATTATGACAGCAGGCAAAATTAACCTTCCTTAGACAGACAGTATTTCACCTCAAACTAGAGGGACTGTCTTCAAAAATACAGTCTCACCACACATTTCTATTAATTTATTATATTCATAGTGAACAACTGCTTCTTTCTTTAAGTATCTAGAGGGGAAAGATAGCTTATTCCCTGCAGTGAAGGGCAATAAAAAGCGACCAAGCCCTGAGTCCTCTTTAAATGGAAGGAGAGGGAGTAATAAGAAGGCTCAGTTAACACAAAGGAGGCCAGGGCTCCTCCCCTAGCAGCAATACAACTACACAATACGAGTGGTTTTGCCCGTTTCCTAGGCTATTCGGAAGATTACAGGCATGTGCCGCCACACCCAGCAGATTTGAAATTTCCAAAAATAAGCTGCCACCTTCCCTCAGCACTTCATTTTGGTGATGTCTTTCCATCTCTGAACCACTATGCTGATATATGTATCACTTGTTTAACAGCCTCATGTTTGCTTAACGTCACCCAGCTTTTCACATATTGTCTTTTTCCCCCATTTGACAAACTAGTCTGGAAAATGAGAAGATCCTGGACCAAAAAAAAAAAAGCCAGTTTGTCTCCAGTGATCTCAGAGTCTCTTGTATGCCTTCTTTCTCCTGTTTAAACACACACACACACACAGAGCCACCACAGAATGGTATGGCACACTGGTTACAAAACTGAACACATTCAGCTCTAGGTCTAGAACATCAGATCATCAAAGAAAAGCGAATTCTAGAGAGGGGTGGTTGGTTTGGCTGGAAAGGATACACAGTCTAGAGCACAGAAATTGGGATGGAAAGAAAAATAAGTGTATGAACAAGATCAAAGAAAGAACTAATAATCTCTAAATGTTTAGGTCTGATCATCCAAAGACTGAACCCTGATTACTGGAATGGTGACAGAATTTACTAGGTACTAGTAAATTTACTACCAACTCTACTTTCCAAGTTTCAGATGGAACAGTTTGGAAATAGATGGCTGGGGCCGGTGGCGCACATCTGTAATACCAGTACTTAGGAAGCTAAGACAGGAGGATTGCAGGTTGGAGGACAGCCTCAGTAAGTAGTGAAACTTTCATCAACCTAGCGAGACCCTGTTTCAAAAATAAAAATAAAATAGGGCTGGGGGTGTAACTCAGAAGTAGAATGCCTCTGGGTTCAATCCCCAGTACCCCCCCCAAAAAAAGATGGCTGGGTCTGGAAAGAGAAAGAGAACTAGACTGGAAAGGACATGGAAAACACAACAGCTCCCATCTACAAATGTATAAAATTCATAGTAAGAGTTATATTGTGCCATTTTATTTTATTTTTTATTTATTTTTTTATTTTTTTGCGGTACTGGGGATGGAAGGAACCCAGGGGCATTTTACCTCCAAGCTACACCCACAGCCCTATTTTTTCTTATTTTAAAACAGGGTCTCGCTAAGTTGCAGAGGCCTTACTAAGTAGCTGAGGCTCGCTGCAAACCTGCGATCCTCCTGTCTCAGCCTCCTAAGTACTGGGATTACAAGCGTGCGCCACCATGCCCCGCTATATTGTGCTGTTTTTTGTTTTTTGTTTTTTGTGTTTTTTTTACAGTACTGGAGATTGAACCCAGGGGCATTCTACCTCCGAGCTACACCCCGGCCCTATTTTTTATACTTTATTTTGAAACCAGGTCTCACAAAGTTGCAGAGGGCCTCACTAAGTAGCTGAGGCTGGCTACGAACCCGGATCCTCCGGTCTCAGCCTCCCAAGTACTAGGATTACAAGCATGTGCCACCACGCCTGGCTACATATTGTGCCATTTTAAAGTCAAAAGAACAAAACCTTTACAGAGATGCACTCTGGCAATTAGTTCATTGACAATTCAGTCTAGTGGACAGAGCATCACACTTACATCACACTTAGCTAGCCTCAAACTGTCACTGACCCTTCCAGCTGTACAGAGAATATTCATTCTTACTGAAAGAGAAGGGGTTCTGCAAACCCAAAAACTAACTTAAAATTTCATTTACTCTTATTTAATGACATTAACATGTTCGTTTTTATAAGTTATGATAACAGTATTATGGTTATGTTAAAAGAACAAGTCCTCTCTGGGAGATACATATTGAAACAATTATAGATGAAATGATACACTGTCTGGGATTGGCTTCAAAGTAATATGAAGGGTGGAGTGGGTGCTATAGATTAAACAAAATAGGCCAAGAGAGGGTACATGGGATTCATTATATATACACTTAAATTTTCCATAATAAAATTTTCATTAAAATTACATTCAAGCCAGGTGTGGTGGTGTACGATCATAATCCCAGTACTTGGGAGGCTGAGATCGGAGGATCCGGGTTCACAGCCAGCCTCAGCTACTTGGTAAGGCCCTCCACAACTTTAGTGAGACCCTGTTTCCAAATAAAGAATAAAAAATAGGGCTGGGGGTGTAGCTCGGAGGTAGAATGCCCCTGGGTTCAATCCCCAGTACCGCAAAAAAAAAAAAAATTTTTTTAAATAAAATAAAATACATTCAAGCCAGGCGTGGTGGCGCACGCTTGTAATCCCAGTACTCAGGAGGCTGAGATAGGAGGATCACAGGTTTGAGACCAGCGTTGACAACTTAGACCCTGTTTCAACATAAAATATAAAATTAGGCTGGGGTTACGTGTAGTTCAGAGGTAAAATGCCCCTGACTTCACTTCCTAGTAACACACACACACACACACACACACACACACAGAAAAAAAAACATTCAAAGCCTGGCGTGGCAGCACATGCCTGTAATCCCAGTAGTTGGGAGGCTGAGACAGGAGGATCACAGGTTTGAGGACAGCCTCAGCAAGTAGTGAGACTCTCATCAACCTAGTGAGACCCTGTTTCAAAATAAAAATAAAATAGGGCCGTGGGTGTAGCTCAGAGGTAGACTACCCCTGGGTTCAATCCCCACTACAACGAAAAAATAAACAAATAAAAATAAAAAGGAGCTGGGGGTATAGCTTGGAGGTAGAATACCCCTGTTTCAATCCCTAGTAACACACACACACACACACACACACACACACACACTCACACTCAAAAATGCATCCAACGTTTCAAAAAAATCTGTAGACATCAATTTATTTTACTTCCTAGTGAAGAAAGCTCAATAATGGTTAAATTGTATAATTATAATACATCCATTATTAAAAGGTAAATACCCAAGAAGCCAGTCGTGGTGTTACACACTTGTAATCCCAGTGCTTAGGAGGCTGAGACAGGAGAGTTGCAGGTTCGTGGCCAGCCTCAGCAACTTAGGCCCTCTGCAACTTAGTGAGACCCTGTTTCAAAATAAAAGAATAAAATAGAGCTGGAGTTATATAGCTCAGAGGTAGAATGCCCCTGGGTTCCATCCCCAGTACCACAAAACAAACAAAAAAACCCAAAGGTAAACACTCAAAATTACATACTTAAATGGATTTACCAGAATTCTAAAAACACAAAAATACATGTACATTTCCATCTTCATACTGCCTGCATATGTTCAGATTTATGAAGTAGTACTAGAGATTTGGAGTAGAACTGACCATATTTAACTCCCTAATTTCAAGGTTTAAGTCAAAGCTGTCAAGACACTGGGCTTTCTGTATATTTACATTCAACCCTGAATTGCAGTAAAACATTAGATATGCACAGCTTCTCAGGAACTAAAAATTATAACTGGCTGGGCGTGGTGATGCACACTTATAATCCCAGTACTTGGGAGGCTGAGACAGGAGGATCACAGGTTCGTGGCCAGCCTCAGCTAGTTAGTGAGGCCCTCCGCAACTTAGTGAGACCCTGTTTCAAAATAAAGAATAAAAAGTAGGGCTGGGGGTGTAGTTTAAGAGATAGAATGCCCCTGGGTTCAATTCCCAGTTCCACACACACAAAAAAAGTAGAATGGTTAAGCTATGGTATATTCACATAATGCAATGCAATATGGCAATGAGATTTAATAACATACAACTACACACAATAATGGACAAATCTCTAAACAATATTGAGCAAGAGAAGCCAGACCGAGAAGCACATACTATATAATCCCATTTATAAAATGTTACAATGTATAAAAACAGGCAAAATTAATCTAGGGTGTGTGTGTGTGTGTTACACCAAGGATTTAACCCAGGGGCATTCTACCTCCGAGCTATACCCCTGGTCCTATTTTATTTTTATTTTGTTTTTGTGTGTGTGGCACTGGGGAGGTACTTAGTGAGACTCTTAGTGAGACCCTGTTTCCAAATAAAAAAATAAAATAAAATAGGTCTGGGGGTGTAGCCTGAAGGTAAAAGGCCCCTGGGTTTCATCCCTAGTACCAAAAAAAAAAAAAATTGCCTGTAGATATTGAGAACAGTGGACCCAAAGAACAGAACTCCACCCTTCCTTCCTTCAGATACTTACAAGCTCAGAAAAGGCAAGTAAATGCAAAAAACAATAGTGTGTGTGTCTATGTATATACACTACTGTTACATATACACACAGAAAAAAAACACATGTACACACACACCTCCTTAAATATACACAGTCATATTGCATGAATGTCCAAATTTTGAGCTACAAAACTAAGATGCTCAATATTAGAATTTGTTGAAACTTTTCATCAAGATTTTTTGTGTGTGGGTGTGGCACTGGGGATCAAACCCAGGGGCATTCTACCTTTGAGTTACATGCCCAGACCTATTTTATTTTTATTTTGAAACAGTCTCACTAGATTACTAAGACTTTCACTACTTGCTGAGGCTGTCTTTGAACCTGCATTCCTCCTGTCTCAGCTTCCCAAGTACTGGGATTATAGTCATGTACCACCATGCCCAGCTCAAGACTTTGTTTAAGAAATAGAATATCAGAGCCGGGCATGGTGGCGCACACTTGTAATCCCAGTACTTGGGAGGCTGAGATGTAGGATCCAGGTTCGCGGCCAGCCTCAGCTACTTAGTGAGGCCCTCCGCAACTTAGTCAGAATCTGTTTCAAAATAAAGAATGAAAAAATAGGGCTGGGGGTGTAGTTCAGAGGTAGAATGCCCCAGGGTTCAATCCCCACTACCGCAAAAAAAAAAAAAAGAATATCAGAATTATCTATAAGAAATTACAATTTCAGGAAATTCCAAAACAAAATGTTAACGATGTCAAGAGAAAATTATCCATAACAACCCAATGTTCTGGAAGAAGTAAATGATTCAGGCCACGTGTGGTAGCACACGCCTGCAATCGCAGTATTTGAGAGGCTGAAACAGGAGGATTGCAGGCTTGACAGCTTCAGCAAGCAGTCAGACTCTCACCAACCTAGCAAGACCCTATTTCAAAATAAACTAATAAATTAAAATAGATCTGAGAGTGTGGCTCGGAGGTAGAATGCCCCTGGGGATTCAATCCCCAGTAAACAAAGTAAATAAAAGAAGTAAATGATTCAATCTTGGATATAAAGTTACCAGGTCTATAGCTAAGAGAAGTAAAGACCAAAAAATTACACAAAAACATCATAAAAGAAACGCTTTATATTCCATATAAACCAACCCTTCCTCAATAATAAAACATCAAGGGGTCAGAAAGGAAGAAAATACCTGCTGATTCATGTTTTTGAAGGCAACCTTCCAATTCTAGTGCCTAGAATGATGCTGAGAACATAATGACATTCAATAAATATTTGTTGAATGAATGTATCTGACCACTCATTCCTTCAGAAAACTTTTTTTTTTTTCGGTACCAGGGATCGAACCCAGGGGCGTTCCACCTCCGCGCTACACCCCCAGCCCTATTTTTTATACTTTATTTTGAAACCGGGTCTCACGAAGTTGCGGAGGGCCTCACTAAGGAGAGAGAGAAAGAGAGAGAGAGAGAGAGAGAGAGACAGGGGGAGAGAGAGAGAGAGAGAGAGACAGGGGGAGAGAGAAAGCGAGAGAGAAAGAGAGAAAGAGAGAGAGAGAGAGAGAGCTGAGGCTGGCCGCGAACCCGGATCCTCCGGTCTCCGCCTCCCAAAGTACTGGGATTACAAGCGTGCGCCACCACACCCGGCTCAGAAAACTTTTATTACGTATCCATTCAGCTGGGCTCAGTGACCCGCACCTGTAATCCCACTACTTGGGAGGCAGGTTTGAGGCTAGCCTCTGCAATTTAGCGAGACCCTGTTTCAAAATAATTAAACCGGGTGTGGTGGCGCACACTTGTAATCCCAGTACTTGGGAGACGGAGACAGGAGGATTGCAGGTTCACAGCCAGCCTCAGCTAGTGAGGCCCTCCGCAACTTAGTGAGACCCTGTTTCAAAATAACGAATAAAAAATAGGGCTTGGGATTTAGCTTGGAGGTAGAATTCCCCTGGGTTCAATTCCCAGTACAGCAAAAAAATAAAAAATTAAAAAAATATATACATATATAATATGGCTGGGGGTATAGCTCTGAGGCAGAATTGCCCCTGGCTTCAATCCCCAATACCCAAACCAAAAAAGTAACCATTCACTATAAGGGAGAGAGTGAATAAACTCTAATTCCTGACTCTCAAAAGCAACAGTCTAATAGAGAAAGACACTTAAAATGTAAATTAACAGCCAGGGGTGGTGGCGCATGCCTGTAATCTCAGTATTTGGGAGGCTAAGACCGGAGCATCTCAGGTTCAAGGCCAGCTTCAGCAAATAGTGAGATTCTCATCAACCTAGCGAAACCCTGTTTCCAAATAAAAATAAAATAGGGCTGGGGGTGTAGCTCAGGGGTAGAATGCCCCTGGGTTCAATCCCCAGTGCCACAAAAAAAAGTAAATTAACTGTAATACTATATATGAGTTATAATGGAGATATCCTAACTGCTATGGGGGCTAATGGGTGTCATGATATAATGACAAATGCTTTATAATTTTGAACTTGAACTACTCAACTAGTTGACCTTAATTAGTACTCTGACCATAACAACTATATTCACTTTTCAAAATACTATTGATTATTGTTTAGGTAAGACTCTGAAATGTTTCATCATAATCTAGGTTTGTAATATCAAGTAGCAGCACCCCATGTCTATCAGAGAGAAGACAGAACATACATATTTCCTCTCCTAGGTTATGGAATGCCTAAGGTACATATCACTAACCACATGCTCAAGTAATAGCTATAGTTTAACATTATTGTTCTATGATATATAGAATACATGAGTATGAATTTCAATATACAACTTAGTTCTTTTTTTTTTTGGCAGTAACGGGGATTGAACCCAGAGGCGTTTTACCTTCGAGCTACACCCCCGGCCCTGTTTATTTTGAAACAGGGTCTCACTAAGGTGCAGAGGACATCGCTAAGATGCTGGGGCTGGCTGCAAACCTGTGATCTTCCCATTTCAGCCTCCCAAGTACTGGGATTCCAAGTGTGTACCAACACACCTGGCTTAGCAGTGATCTTTATAGGTCCCTGTTGATGTAGCTGGGGTTTCCAGGAGAATATGAAGAACTAGTTGTAGCGGGGCGTGGTGGCGCACACTTGGAATCCCAGTAGTTGGGAGGCTGAGACCAGAGGATCCGGGTTTGCGGCCAGCCTCAGCAACGTAGTGAGGCCCTCCGCAACTTCCTGAGACCCGGTTTCAAAATAAAGTATAAATATATGGCCGAGGGTGTAGCTCGGAGGTAGAATGCCCCTGGGTTCAATCCCCAGTAAAACACACACACACACACACACACACACACACACACACACACACGATTCTTTGTTACTACTCCCAGAGAAATGGAGTCTAAATGTCATCCCCTTGAATCTGGGCTGACTTTAGGGATTTGACTGACCAATAAAATACAGAAGGTACTTTCAAAGCTGGGTCCTAGGAGTCTTCCTATTTCTACCCAGGTTCTCTCCAAACACACACTGAGCTCTGAGCTGCCACAGTCTGAATACCCTGGGGTCTTCAAGCTGAGAGCAGGGGATGAGACCATTCAGAGAGGCTGTGACAGAGCCCACTTCACCCCACTCCTCCTCCCCACAAGCTGTTCAGGCCCCCAGTCATTTGAGTCATGCAGCTGAGGCCCCATGCACCAAGGAGCAGAGATTGGATTTATCCACTGAGCCCAGCCCAAACTGCAGATTTGCGTGGAAAATAAAAGGTTGTTGTTTTAAGCCACTAAATTTTGAGGTGGTTTGGCAGCAACAGATAACCAGAATCACATAACACTTCCAAATCCTTGACTAAAGATAAAAGGAAATCAATCAATCAATCTCTCTAGAGTTGGGGCGGGGTGAATGAACCTCATTAGAGATTCAGTTGGGAGTGAGGCACATCAGTCATCAATTGTTAAATTAGCAGGCCCAAAACGAAGAGCTGAGGTCCAAGATGCTTTTGATGGTTTGGTATAAAAATGAAAAACTAGTGAAATGGGGGTGTTTCTTCTTATAGGGTTCTTATCCAGTAAATTTCAATGAATGAAGTCCAAGGACTAGTGAAGGGTATAGAAATATGGAAGTTTAAGTCAGGGAAAGATAGAAGACAAAGCAGCTCCTCCGCCAAGGGGGGGGAGCAGAAAGAGAGTAACCACCGAAGCTCTTGAGAGGTGACTTTTAAACCTTACTGAGGTTCTCCAACTGCTCTTTTATGATTGGTAGAATTGGGCTTTGGGGAACCAATGTCTTTTGCTGAATTTCAATCCTTAATTTGAATTGTTATTTTGTGAGCTGGTGGGCCCTGATTTCCTAGCACCCACTGATCTCTCAGATCCCTGTTCACCTCCCTGCACCTCACAGAAGGCAACACAGATGGCCGTTTTTTTTTTTTTTTTGCGGTACGGGGGTGGGGTGGGGGGAATTGAACCCTGGGTCGTTCTACCTCCACGCTACACCCCAGGCCCTATTTTTTATACTTTATTTTGAAACCGGGTCTCACAAAGTTGCGGAGGCCTCACTAAGTAGCTGAGGCTGGCCGCGAACCCAGATCCTCCAGTCTTCGCCTCCCAAGTACTGGGATTACAAACGTGCGCCACCACACCCGGCCCAGATGGCCTTTTATAATCCCTCCTATTCCCAGGTCCTCTGCCCTGCTTCACTAGGCCAGGAGTGGTGGTGCACACGCCTGTAATCCCAGTACTTGGGAGGCTGAGAAAGAAGGATCACAGGTTCAAAGCCAGCCTCAGCAACTTAGTAAGACCCTGTTTCCAAATAAAAAATAAATAGCCGGGCGTGGTGGCATGGGAGTACTTGGGAGGCTGAGACTGGAGGATCCGGGTTCGAGGCCAGCCTCAGCTACTTAGTGAGGCCTTCCCCAACTTAGCAAGACCCTGTTTCAAAATAAAGAATAAAAAATAGGGCTGGGGGGTGTAGCTCGGAGGTAGAATGCCCCTGGGTTCAATCCCCAGTACCGCAAAAAAAAATTAAAATAAATTAAAAAATAAAGTCAAATATAAGAAAGGAAAGTATTTGTACAGATTAAGCTTCTGGCCGGGCGTGGTGGCGCACGCTTGTAATCCCAGTACTTGGGAGGCTGAGACTGGAGGATCCGGGTTCGTGGCCAGCTTCAGCTACTTAGTGAGGCCCTCCGCAACTTCATGAGACCCAGTTTCAAAATAAAGGATAAAAAATAGGGCCGGGGTGTAGCCTGGAGGTAGAAAGCCCCTGGGTTCAATCCCAGGTACCACAAAAAAAAAAAAAATTAAGCTTCTGGTTCTATATAAGTGCTTTGTTTTGCTACAAGGTGAAATTAGACTAAAGAAAAACACCCAATTAGATTTCTGTTACTGGCTAAAGGATGGTCCTTAACCTTTTGGGGGAACCATGTACCCGTGATGAAAGCAATAGGCCCCTTTTCTCCCTTAAAAAAACAATACCAATACACAAGCACATATACTAAACACTCCATACAAGTTCAGTGGAGTTCATCTCTCAGTTTCTATGGGCTTTAGGTTTAGAACCTGTTTTAGATAATAATGACCCACAAATCCACTAGATAATGTTGGGATTGTTAAAATTATATAAAAAAGTGTTTCACTCAAATTAAAAAAAGAGATATTTTTCATTCATCAATGGAGAACCCAGCAATTTAGTTTTGTGTGAATCTAATGACCACCTACTTTAACCTAAAAGTATTACTCAATTTCATTATCTTACACCAGACAATAAACTTCTGAGAGTTTCTCCAGAAACACCTGAGTTTTTTGGTAGTGCTGGGAAATCAAACCCAGGGCCTCTCACATGCTAGGCAAGCACTCTTAACACTGGGCTATACTCCCAGTCCCAGAAAATACATTCTAAGATTGTCTTCAGAGACAGTGGTTCAGTATCATGCTGCTCACATTATCCAGTAGTAATATAAGCCTGTTAAAGGTAAGGATTCATTTTCATATCTCTTTAAATCTTTAGCACTCAACAATGAATTTATACTGGTCTCTAACCATTAATAATGATGCTGGCCCAGCTGGTGGCGTACACTTGTAATCCCAGTACTTGGGAGGCGGAGACCGGAGGATACAGGTTCGCAGCCAGCCTCAGCTATTTAGTGAGGCCCTCCACAACTTCATGAGACCCGGTTTCAAAATAAAGTTATTAAAAAATAGGGCCGGGGGTGTAGCTCAGAGGTAGAACGCCCCTGGGTTCAATCCCTGGTACCGCAAAAAATAATAATAATAATAATGCTGGTCAATCAGCCTAGAGGGCAATAGTTCCCAAACCTTTTGGTCTCTGCACTGTTACAGTCTTAAAAAATTATTTAGCCAGGCCTGGTGGCGCACACTTGTAATCCCAGTACTTGGGAGGCTGAGACAGGAGGACAGGTTTGCAGCCAGCTCAGCTACTTAGTGAGGCCCTCCGCAACTTAGTGAGACCCTGTTTCAAAATAAAGAATAAAAATAGGGCTCAGAGGTAGAATGCCCCTGGGTTTAATCCCCAGTACCACACACATTTAAAAAAAAATTGTTTAGAACCCCATGAAGCTCTTGTAAGATTGGTGGTATTTATTGATATTTACAGTATCAAACACTGAAACTGAGAAATGTTTTAAGTATTTATTAATTCTTTTTTTTTTTTTTGCGGTACCGGGGATTGAACCCAGAGGCATTCTACCTCCGAGCTACATCCCCGGCCTTATTTTTTATTCTTTATTTTGAAAGGGGACCTCACTAAGTAGCTGAGGCTGGCCACAAACCCAGATCCTCGGTCTCAGCCTCCCAAGTACTGGGATTACAAGCATGTGCCACCACGCCCAGCTTATTAATTCATTTTTAAAATAACAATAAACTGAAGCTTGGCACAGTGGCACACACCTGTAATCCCAGTACTGAGGGAGGCTAAGACAGGAGGATCACAAATTCCAGGCCAGCCTCAAGAGTTTACCAAAACCCTGCTTCAAAACAAGAAAGAAAAAGGGCTGGAGATGTAGCTCAGTGGTAGAGAGCCCCTAGGTCCAATCCCCAATACCACAAAAATAAATAAATACATAACAATAAACCAGGCATGGTGATACACACCAGTAATCCCAGTACTTGGGAGTCTAGGCAGGTTCAAGGCCAGCCTCAGCAATTTAACCAGACTGTGTTTCAAAATAAAAACTAGCTAGGCGTGGTGGCACACACCTGTATTCCCAGTACTTGGGAGGCTGAGGCAGGATAGCAGGTTCAAGGCCAGCTTTAGCAACTGAGACTCTGTTTCAAAATAAAAAATAAGCCGGGCGTGGTGGCGCATGCTTGTAATCCCAGTACTTGGGAGGCGGAGACCAGAGGATCACAGGTTCGTGGCCAGCCTCAGCTACTTAGTGAGGCCCTCTGCAACTTAGTGAGACCCTGTTTCAAAATAAAGAATAAAAAACAGGGCTGGGGGTGTAGTTCGGAGGTAGAATGCCCCTGGGTTCAATCCCCAGTACCACAAAAAAATAAATAAATAAAAAATAAAAAATAAAAAGAGCTCGGGGGAGGTAGCTTGGAGGTAGAATGCCCTGGGTTCAATCCCCAGTATCAAAAAAAAAAAAATTTTTTTTTCAAAACAAAATTAGTGAGAAAGATAGCACTGTTTCAATTTCTGCAAATCTCTTTAATGTCTGGCTTAAAAGAAAGCAGCTGGATTTTCACATCTGCTTTCATATTTTCAATCTGTTGTGCTATCACAGGTCATTTAGTGTCTAGAAAACTGCACTGAACCCATGAAAGAATGAGAGTTTAATAAAACAAGACAGGTGTGGTGGGGCACGCTTGTAATCCCAGTACTTGGGAGGCTGAGACCAGAGGATTCGCGTTCGCAGCCAGCCTCAGCTACTTAGTGAGGCCCTCCGCAACCTAGTGAGACTCTGTTTCAAAATAAAGAATAAAAAAAAATAGGGCTGGGGGTGTGTGTAGCTTGGAGGTAGAATGTCCCTGGGTTCAATCCCCAGTACCACAAAAAAAATACTAATAATAATAATGTCCTAGTATTAAAATAAAAATAGTTTTGGCCTCACAGACCCTTTGAGAAGAATCTCTTTGTGCTATAGGTCCTCTATGCCTTTCTTCACATCCTTCTTAAATGACCTGACTTTAAACTGGAGCAAAAATAGTTCTACAATTGTTTTATAATTCTTTCTGTATATTGCTCTTTCATCGGGCCATCATAAATTTCAACATGCTTTCTAGTTATTTCTGAGCATCAAAATAAAAGGCTGATGAAACTAAGCATTTACAGTTGTTCCATCCTCCCTGGTTACCAAGTAAACAACTGTCTGGGGAGATACTTATAATGCTATTCCCATACCAACTTGGGAATTAATCTAGATTATCAGTAAGTAAATCCATCCAAAACTAATCTAGATTATGGTTAAGCTTTAAAAATACAAGTGCACATTTTGTACAATAGTAGAAATCTGCAAAAACCTCACTTGCTCTCACTAACTGGTACATAACTGGGTTAAAAGCCAAGGGAATAAGTATGTCAAATTTAAAAGTTCAAGTACATTGTGGAGTTAAATGACAAAGTTTTCTAAATAACTATCACTAAACAAAAAGGTCCAAAAATACTTTAAAAACTCAAAGTCGTCTAAGCAAACATAAGGAAGCCCAGACAAAAACCTTAATGAAGTAAAAACTAGCCATAAATAACTAGAATAGAAGGGGGGGAGAACTTCAGGGAAAATGGATCGCTCCTGATTAAATGCAAATTCTTGGATACTAACATCGAGATGGAGCACTTTACCATTTAAAAGGCAGCTTTCTGCAAACGTTCTGTCTGCAACTGCTCTGCGGGCACAAAGTTTTCCTATTCTTTTCCTCAAACCTATCAACCGTCTACAGGTTAATGCTCAGATGAAACGCTATTTATTGCTCTCACAGTTTTGTACCGTTTCTTGGTTATTCTGAGTGCTCTCTTACAACTGGAGAATTGATGAACCAATCCCGAGTAAGAAATGGGAAAGTACAGAAAAGAGGCGACAGCTCTGCACCCCCACACGGAAAAAAGACTCCGAGCGGAGAGCAGCGGCGGTCGCCGGGCCCTCGCCACCCTCTGAACGGAAAGCAGGTCCTTCCAGGTCCCCAGCGACCTCAGACCACGTCTCCCTCGCCGCCCCCCGCCCTCCCAAACGAAGCGCCCCGAAGTGGAGTGCAGCCTCTTCCCAGGGCGTCGGAGCCCACAGTCAGGATTCTCTCCCGTTACATAACTGGGCCTAGGGCCCTGCTCCTGCGAGCGGTCCTCTGGAGGGAGACCGACCGGCTCCCCGGGATCCTCTCGGGGAGGTGGAAGCGGGGCTCTGCA